>NDGN011388083.1:0-11340 GCA_002564285.1 Tympanoctomys barrerae | reverse complement strand
AAAAAAATTTTTTTCCTCCATGACACTATGTTTAGGGGCTCACTTTTATGTTTTTTTACTTTTTACTTTTATATTTTTCAATTTTTATTTTTATTAGTACATATTTGCAGTACATACAGTTTACATTCATCACAGGGAGCAACAATATGTACCTAACACATCTTGTTTTTCCATCCCGTCAATTTTTATTTTTTGCCGTGATGAGAATTGAACACTGCAGGAATGCTAGAAAAGTACTCCACACTGAGCAACACACTTAGTCTTTTTGTTTTTCTTAATGTATTTAGTGCCGGGTCTACCGGGTCTTACTACACAGATCAGACTTGTAGTGATCCTCCTGTTTTCAGCCTCCCAAGCTCTGGGATTAGAGGCGCACACCGCCACACCCAGTCTCCATGGCATCTCAGCACACCCCAGGGCCAGGGCTGGCATGGCACGCTGGGGATCGAACCCCTGTCCCTGTGTCTGCCTAAGCAGGTGCCTTAAATCACTGAGCTATCTGGCTGGCCCTAGCCTCTTTAAAATTTAATTTGAGACAGGTCTCGCCAAGTTGCCCAGTGCAATCCTTCTGCCTCAACCTCCTGTGAGCTACCATGACCAGATAGATTGATCAATCAATTCTGGGACAGGGTCTCTCTGTAATCTAAGCTGGCCTCAAACTCATATGTATCCCAGGCTGGCCTCAAGCTCATGGCGGTCCTCCTTTCTCAGCCTCTGAATGCTGGGATTACAAATAATGTGTGCCACCATGCCCAGCTTGAGAGAATTTTTAAAAGTAGCAGCTTTAGTGAGGTATAATTCACATACCATATAATTTGTCTCTGCAAGGTGTTTAATTCAGTAATTTGGGTGTATTTACAGAGTTGGGCTACCATTATCACTCAGGAAATTTTATGTTGTGGTTCGTTTTTCCAATACTGGAGATCTTGCTTTTGTTTTCTAGAGCCTTAACACTGAGCTACATCCACAGCTCCTTTTACTTTTTCAAGACAAGAGCTCACTAAATCACTAAATTCCCAGACTGAGCTCAAATTTCCTGCCTTGGCCTCCCGGAGTGCTGGCATTACAGGTGTGCACCACCATGCCTGACTTTCATTCGTTTCTATTGTAAAATAGTGGTCCAGTGTATGAACTAACGCTGTCCTCTCACCAGTGGATGGCCATGTGCACTGTGCGTATTTTCAACCTGTCCCAAGTAACACTGTGATGGATATCTGTGCAGGAGTGCTGGTGTAGGTGTGTTTACTTCTCTTGCACAGATTCTCAGGAGCACGACTGCTGCGTCATGCTGCAGCTCCGTGGTTACTTCCTTGAGGAACGGCCACACTAGTTTCTACATTGGCTGCATCATTTTACAATCTCACTAGCAGCGTGGGAGGAGTCCTGTTTCTATACATTCCTGCCAGCGCTCATCCCCTACCCTTTCCATTTGTTCTGATTTGTTTTGAATCAAAGCCAACCTCCTAGATGTGAGCCAATATTTCACTGTGGTTTTGATTTGCACTTCCCTAATGACTCAGAACGTTGGATATCTTAAAACCGGGTATTGGTCACTTGCATTTATTTACATATCGTCTTTGGAGAAATATCTATTCAGCTCATTTGCTCTTTTTTCCTTTCTTTCACCCAGGACGGACTCAAACTCCTGCTCTGCCTGTGTCAACCTCCTCGAGTAATACAAGCTTGTGACACCACGCCCAACTCTTTTTTTTTTTTTTTTTGTCGTGGTAGCACTAGGGCTGAACCCCGAGCCACACTCATGCTAGGCAAGCACTATTGAGCAACATACCCACCTCAACCCAGCCTGATTTTCAGCAAGGAAGTGTACCTGGTTTGTTTTCTGCTGTGCTATTAGGACTGGAGACTCAGAAGCGTTATCAGCAATGGACATCTGTTGAATGAATCAATGTCTCACAGTAGGATTTGTTAGTGTTGGGCGCTTGTGCTTATTATGCGATATGACCACCTCACCCTGTTGTATGCGTCGGGCCCCGGCCAGCTCATGCTATGACTGTTCCCCAAATAGGAGCCACGCCTTCCACCAGCGGAGCAATTTACCTATTCTCAGGGCTGCCTCGGCCTTTTCTGGCCGTGGTTGCCCCTGGCAACGCGTGGTCCTGCGTTTCCTGTATTGATTCGAATAGTCGATGACGTCATGTCCTCCCGAGATGCCCCACAAGCGCAGGCGCAGCTGTGCCAGGTGCCCGGTTCCAGTCGCAGGAGGGGGTGTGGAGGGGGCGTGGCCTTAGCACGCCTTGCGCCCGGCGTGGGGGCGTGGTCGGACGCTGGGACGCGCGCGGCGGAGGGAGGGAGCCGGGAGGCCGCCGGAGTAGCGAGCGCCGCCATATTAGGGACCGCGGATCCCTGGATCCCGTCTGCGGCGCCGGAGGCCAAACGAAGAGGAGGTGCGGGGACTAAAGGAGGCTGCGGCGCGGCTCCGGGACAGGCGGGGCCTGCGGGAGTCAGCGGGCGACAGCACCGAGCCAGGTGAGGCTGCCGGGGGCTGCAGACCCACACCCCTCCGGGCCCAAGGCGGCGGCTAGGTGGGCAGTGATCACCCCAAAAATGAGCGGGTGGGCAGCTCGCAACCTTTTCCCCAGCTTATGCTCCTTCAGGATCATCAGAACCCCCAGAATACCGAGTCCCCTAAGCTGTGCTGGGCTCGGGTGGCCTCAGCATCCCCTCGTCGGGTCGCGTCCACCTGAATCTGAGATCTCCCCAATTTAGGCTGCTGTAACTCATTTTCTGAGCCAGTGGCAAGCTGGAGGACTCCTGCCAGTCAGCGCCCACCATCCTTTGTAGAACGTCAGGCTGAGCTCTGCCTGGCCCCCCAAGAAAAACGTAAGACCCCGTGTTACACCCGTGAGTCCCTTTAGAACAGCCAGATCCACGCCCCCTAACCTGGGTTATTCTGTATTTCTAGCCTGTGAGTCCGACTCTTCCACAGTCTCACCGTCTCAGCCCTCTCCTCCCCTCTCCATGTTTAACCTGCCCCCATACCTATGCTTGTTTTGATTGTCCCTTTCCAATAAAATGCAGTCTGAGCCCTGGACACCCGGATGTAGCCAGTCTTGGGTGCCAGGACCTTGCCTGCCAAGGGTCACAGTTAGAGGCTCCAGGCCTGGCCAGGGACATGGACGCAACCAGAGCCAACAATCTTGAGACACATACATGTCCTCATCCTACCCAGACGCTCTGATTCCGGTCCCCTTACCTAGTATTGCTGGCCAGTGTCACACATTATGTCTCAGCACCTTACTCCCTCGTCCCCAGGAGACCCCACCAATGCCCATCCTCTTGGACCTCCATTCTGTCCATTCCACTAGACCCAGCCCAGGCCACCGCCGTGTCCTCTCACTCAGAGCTATTTTCCTCTGTTGAAGCTTATGGAGCAACTAACCTCCTTGCCCTGGCCCCAGCCCTGAATTTGAGACCCACCTGGGTACAAATACTTTGTTTGCTTCCCCTGTTTTCTCCACCCAAAACGTATCTACTGGTGCAGGGCACCCCTCTAGCTGAGAAGCCCCCAAGCAGTCCACGGAGCTAGCTAGCGATGACCTCATACCTCTGCTCTGGAGGATGCACCCCGCCCCCAGTCTCTTGCTGTCCTGTGAATGAGAGTGATTTGCCTGATGAGAAATCCAGCACCCAGAGCGCACCCAGCACCCCTGGGCTCGGGGCTGAAGGATGGCAAGGAACCCAGGGGCTTCTTTTGGGGTTGGGACTAGCTGTGTGCACAGGGACCGCCGTCTTCCTGGGAGCTTCCCTGGGATAGTGTGGCTGTGTGTGCAGAATACATTCGACGGTGGCTACATCAAGGGCGCGTCTGTCTGGGCACTGCTGGCCTGAGGTGGCCCAGGCGGTGGGGAGGAGGGTACACTGGGCTGTTTTTGTAAGGATTTTTGTAAGGATGTAGCTCCCTCCAGAGACCAGGGCTCTGATTGGCTATGACTCCTGTTTAAAGGGTAATTTCGTTGCTGTGCTGGGGGCCAATTTCAGCAGGCTCCAGCTGACTGACCCACTTGCCGGTGACAGTTGTCCAGGTGAAATCTCAGGATCTGCCCAGCCTGAGGGCAGCGGCTTGAGGGTAGAGACAGGAGGACCTAGCAAATGAAAAGTCCTGCTAGGGCTTTCCCAGCTGGACCTCTCTGGCAGGAGGAACCCTTCACAGGCTCCTGGCTCAGTGGGTTTTGTACTGCAGGGATTTGAGGGGACAGGTCTGGAATGGAGTCAGTCTTGTTAGGTCACTTGGAGAGGCGAGGACCCAGAGTCACTGTCCTAGAGGACGCCTGGACAGAGGGACGTGGTTTGTTAGGAGCTCACTAATCCCAGCATGCTGTGGTTCCCTTCTAGAGTGGGGCCACCCATGACTGGACACCTGTGCGGCTGCTGAGCTGGGGGAGCTTCTGGCACGGGGCAGGTGGAAGCTGGGACATCCTTCAGCACCTGTAGTGCCCAGGACACCCGTGTCCACAGTGCCCCGCACAACTCTGAGCCCTAGTGAGGCTAGAAGTCTGCTTGTCAGCTCTACTTGTCACTGCCCATGTGCCCTAACCTTGTGTCCTAACCCTGCTCTGCACTGGCCTGGGGACTTAGACCTGGTAGCCCTGTTAGCAGGGTGTGCTAAGGGATGAGCGTGGACCAGAGTCTCCGCATGGCCTGGTGCCCTGAGGAGCGCCCGCTTCCCCAGCCTCTGCGTCCTGCTGTGAGGGTTGTAGAAGTCACCCTGGTGCTCCCTGGCCTAGCGTTATTGTCCTTCAGTCCAGTCAGTGCCACACACCTCACCCCTGTGAACTCTTGGCCCTTGCTACCTGCTTGATGTGGTTATGCAGCCTTCACTCACCTTTCTCTTAAAATGTTTCTTTAGATTGTTGTTGGTAACAGCTCTATTCAGATAAAATTCTCATGACATGTGATTCACCGAGAAGTGTCTGGGTCATGTTGGGCGTGGTGCCACACGCCTGTCATCCCAGCACCCTGGGAGGCTGAAGCAGGAGGCTTGCAGGTTTGAGCTCATGCTGAGTAACTTAGTGCCCTAGCCAGACCCTGTCTCCAAGTAAAAAATGTTAGGGTCTAGCTGCGAGTGGTGGCATATGCCTGTAATCCCAGCTCTTAGAAAGCTGAGGCAGGAGTACACTGTGATTTCGAGGACATTCAGAGCCAACCTGAAATAGTAAGCCTGCCTCAAAAAACAGGTACTGACAAAAATAGTTTTATGGTATGATGGTGCATTCCTGTGTTCCCAGCACTTGGGAGACAGAGGTGGAAAAGATCACCCTAAGTTCAAGGCCAGCCTGACTGTCAAAAAAAAAAATGTGTTCAGAGAGCTGAGGGTATAGCTCAGTGGACCCTGGATTCAATCCCCAGCACTGAAAAATAGGGGAAAAGTGTTCAGATCTGGTTTTCATGTATTCCCAGAATGGGCCCTTGTCACCACTGTCCACTTCCCAAATATTCTCTCACCCCAAAAGGAGACCTCCAAAACAGCCCCCTGCCTCCTTCCCAGGCCGGCACCCATGAGTCTGCTTCTTGCCTCTGGAGTCACCTGTCCTGGGCATTTCCTGTCCACCGAGTCCATGCTGTGGTCCTGTGTCTGCTGTCTCACCGAGCAGGGTCCATCCACACGGGCTAGTGTCACAGCCTCACTCTTCCTGGTGTGTAATGTCTCAGCATGGAAGGACCTCTGTGTGTCCCCGCGTACTCATGGGTGGACATGTGTCCTTTCCCCACTGTGCCTGCTGTAAGCACAGCTTTGGCGAGTGGCAGGTGCAGGTTTCTCCACGGTGACCCTGCTTAGAATTCTGAGACTTAAGTGCCAGCCTGGTCCTCAGCCTCAGCCTCCTCGCTCTCCTCTGCTGCTGGTGACCAAAGCCAGCTCCTGAACGGCAGGCGCACGAGGCCCGGACCTGCCTGTGTCGCTCCATGGCCCTTTCTCAGCCCCCCATTCCACCCGCAGGGCAGAGGGAGGCTTTGTCTTTCTGCCCAGCAGCTCTCCTGTCCTCCTTTCCAGGCCCTGGATGCCTAAGGACCTGCACAGCCAGCCCCGTCCCATCCCCTTCTCCTCTGCCCACCTGTGTCCCTCAACAACCTCAAAAGTCTCACAGTGACATTAGTGTGCTGCCCACCCCGGACCTGACTTGGGACACCTCACCATCCTTCCTTTCCATCTGTGTCCCCAAAATGTTTCATGGTTCTGGGAAGCAGGTGGGTCCCCCAGGCAGGTTCCCACCCCTTTTTGCTTTTTATTTTCTGGAGTCTGGCTTTGCCTGTTCGTTTAGAGTGTTAGGGACGCAGAGCCCCCAGCCACCCCCAGCTCCCCCTCCCCTTCTGCTGCTGTGCTGAGAATGACCCTCTGGGGGGCACACCAGCCTGGTGGTCATGTGTTGTGACTGTTCAGCGAGGGCCTTGTCCCCACAGCACTGTGGCCACTGCTCTGAAGGTGGAAGAACCTCAGGGAGGGCTGGGAAGACAGAGGGGGCTGGCGCTGGAGACCCTGGCCCCAGGTAAGCACTTGTTCCCCAGGGATTCCCCTAAACCAGGCCTTTGCACTTGGGGACCCCAGGGGGGTGTCTGGGACACGTGCAGCTGTCACCTGGGGCGTGCCTGGTACGGAGCACGCAGAGGCCGCCCAGCCCCTGCAGTGCGCTCAGTGCGCGGTGGAGAGCCCTGGCCTCTGGTACCACACTTTCCTCCGCAGCCTGCTGTGGACCTGCGGGCCCAAAGCACTGGTCAGGTGGAGGCTGCCCTCGTGGCGCCCCAGGTTCCCAGTCTTGAGTGCCCCGTCAGCCTTACTCACAGTATGGGCCAAGTGAACCCGAAATCACCAGGTCACACAGCGTCGCAGGCACTCGGGGGTGCTGGAGGAGCCCAGCCAGAAGCTCTGGCCTCACATGGGCACCCAGGGCCCCGTAGCAGCTGTCTCAGGCGGGCTGGCCAGGAGGGCCGTCAGGACGGTGTGTAGCTCCTGGGCCGGCTTGGCTGTCGTGGGTTGGTAGGGAGGTGGCATGGCTGAAGGACTCACAGCACCCTTCTGGCTCCTGGCCCTCATGTCACATCTAGGCTGGTGTGAAGTTGGGGCCCCCGCTCCCAGCCACTGCCTCCTGGAGGTGGCACTGGCTTCTGGTCCAGAGTGGTTGGCCCCTCCCCTGGCAGCAGGCGCTGTGCCACTGAGCAGCTTCGCACACACATGCTAGCTGTGGGTACGAACCAGTGTGGGCAGCTGGAGAGGACACGGTACTGTGCTCTGTGGCCACGTTACTGGGAGGGCTGCGTGGCCTCTGGGGTCTCTGCCTGCCACAGGGCCTGTGTGCTTTATAGGAGTTGAGGGGCAGGAAGCAAGCTGCCTGTGCCTGCAGATCTTGGGCCCGTGGGGCCAGCTGCCACTTACTCCCTGGGCACCTCCTGCTGGGCAGACATGGTGCCTGCTCCTGCACCTGAGCAGGTGGGAGATGCCAAGACCAAGGTCCCACGTTGCCAAAGCCACGAAGCCAGTAGGGATTGGAACCAGGCTCAGAGCCAGCGCAGGTGGCCCAGGCGCCTTCCCATGCTCTCACCGCATGGGCAGCAGAGTGGGAAGGGGCTTGGGCTACCTAGGGGCCCTAGCTTGTCATGCTGAGAGAGATGCCCTGGGTCACCTGCCGGGCACTGTCATAAGGGCTTGATGAGGGTTCTTCACTAAGAAGAATCCTTCACTAAGAATCTCCCCAGGGAGATTTAAAGAGGACAGGGTGACTCTGGTGGAAGTGTGTCTCACATGGGACCCTTGGGGCAAACAAAGCGAGATGCACACACACATACCCTGTGCCCAGTCTGGCAGTGTGGGAGTCTGTGCGACACCCTGTGTCGCCATCCGTGTCCCTCCTCCAGCTCTCCTAGAGCTGGCACCCCGTGGGGCTCCACTTTTCCTGGGAGGAAAGGGGCACCCAGGGGCCCCTCACCCCTGGGGCCGTGCTGTCTGAAACCCAGGGCCAGATACCCAGCCTGCATGGATCTGCTGCCTCCTGGCCCCAAGAGAACCAGGCCCCTCGCTCCGTCACGAGGGCATTACGTAGAATGCCCTGAGTGCTCAGGAAGGCTCCTGGTCCCAAGAGGTGGGGCCAACAGTCACCAGGAGGTGGCAGGACAAGCTAGTGCAATTGAATTTGGGGAGCCCTTCATCCGGAGGTGATGCCACTCCAGGACACTTCATGATGTCTGAAGACATCCGTGGCTGTCACAACTGGCAGGGATCCTGGCTGGAGGTCAGGACGCTGGCTGCACCCGCAGTGCCTAGGTCCCCACCCGCCCCAGCACGTGCAGTGCCCAGGCAGACCCTGGACAGGTGCCACAGTTGGCCCCACACAGGAGTCATGGGTCTGTCACTAGGTTGTGTCACATCCTGTTCCTCAAAAGCCTTAAAATACAAAAGCAGTAGGGACCAGTTTTTCAAGCAGAGCCTCTAGGAGTCAGAGCTTGGATGAGAGCCTCTGGGACCAAGTGTCCCTGGGGAAGTTGGGGCTGGTTTGGGCCCGGGGGGTCCTGTCCCTGGTGCTTCCTGGCTTCAGAGGAACTCAAACCTGCCCCCCCATCCCTGGAAGCCTGGAAGTCACTAGCACCCCTGTTCTGTGAGGCAGGGCAGGAGGACCCAGGTGCCCTGGGCCCGCTCCCTGTGCTCCAGGCCAGCAGCTCTCTACCCCCACCCAGTGGTGACGTGTGTGCCTGCCCACAGGACCAGCCTCCCTGGGGGCGTGGCCCAGGACTTGGCAGGCCAGCGAGGGTTGAGTGGAAAGCTGGGCTTGAAGCCAGTGCTCTGTGCACACAGGAGGGGACCTATGGGCCAGGGCCATCCCTGGCACCCAGGGGCCTAGACGGCCTCACCAGGTAGGGTGCCAGCTGCTGTCCCCTAAGCTTAGAGCTGGCTTGGTGGTGGGGGCAGGATAGAGGGAGGCCCAGTGGCCCTCTGGTGTGTCAGCCCTCGCTGCACCTGTGCCCGCTTGGGTGCCACCCAGTGCATTCCCCTCGGCAGCCTGGCTCTGTCGGCCTCCGACCCCCTCAAGTGCATAGTGGACCCATGAGCCTGGCCCTGGTGGCGTTTCAGGAGGAGTGAGAACCCAGCTGGGCCCTGCTGTATTCGCAGGGGGTTGGTTTATTTGTCTTTGTGGCGCTGGAAATTGAACCCAGGGCCTTGGTGCTCTGCCATGGCCCTAGCCCTTTCGATTGTTTTAAGTTTTGAGAAGGGCTTTCCTTTTTTCTCTCTCTCTCTTTTTCTTAATTTTCCTCTCCCTCGACTTTGTTCCTCTCCCTCGACTTTGTTCCCCTCCCTATTGGAACAGTGGAGTTGTTTGTTTGTTTGTTTTTGGTACCAGGAATCAAACTCAGGGCCTCATGTTTACGAGGTGACCCATTTGAACATATAATATAGGGGTTGGGGAGATGGCTCAGTAGAATAAGTGCTTATCTGGCAAGCGCAAGGGCCTGAGTTCAATCCCCGGTTCCACGGGAAAAAACAAAACAAAAAACTGTGCTACTATAAACATAGGTGTGCATAGATCCCTGGGGGTATGATGCTTTTAATTCCTTCAGGAAGATACCCAGGAATGGTTAGGTCAAATGGGACCCCTAGTCCTAGATCTTTTTTTTTTTTTTTTTTTTTTTTTGGTCTTTTTGAGACAGGGTCTCGCTTTGCAGTTCAGCGTGGCCTTGAACTCACACAGATTCTGCCTCAGCCTCCTGAGTGCTGGGATTACAGGTGTGTACCACCACACCCAGCTGTAGTTGTAGTTTTGGGGTTTTGTGTGTGTGTGTGTGTGTGTGTGTTTAACCAGGGATCAAACTCAGGGCCTTGCGCTTGCCAGGTAAGCGCTTATTCTACTGAGCCATCTCCCCGGCCTCTATAAGGATTTTTTTTTTTGGTGGGGGGAGGGGGCTGGCTCCGAATGCCTTCAGGGCAGGTTTGGCTGGCTGGAGTGTTGTGGGGATTGAACCACAGCAACCTGAGCCTGACTGCTTTGTTGAAGCAGCCACTTCAAGAGCTGAGCTAAGGGGCAGGCCCCTCCCCAGCCTCTATAATTTTTAAAGAAGTCTCCACACTGATTTCTATAGTGGCTGCACCAGTTTGCACCTCCACCAACAGTGGAGGAGGTTTCCTTCTCCCCACAGCCCCTCCAGTGTGTGTTACCAGTTGATTTCTTAGTGATGGTCATTCTTCCTGGGGTGAGATGGCAGCTAAGCGTTGGTTTAATTGGCATCGCTCAAATGACCGGTGATGCTGAGCAGCTGTTCGTGTGTTTGTGCGCCGTTTGTATTTCATCTGAGAAGTACGTATGCATATCCCCCCAGTGTTGGACTGGGTCTTTACATTTGAGGGGTCTGATTTTTTTGAGTTCTTTGTTGTTAGTAGTAATCCTTTGAGAAACAGCTGGCAAAATTGTTTTCCCCACATACTGGGTTGTCTCTTCACTCTGTTCATGGTTTTTCTTGCTGTGAAAAAGCTTTTTCGTAAGATGAATTCCCACCTGTTGGGTGGTGGTGGTCGTTCCCGTGCGATTGGGTTTTTTTTCTTAAAGTCTGCCTGCTCCAGTGTCTTCAAGAGTGTTACCTCTTCAATCTTCCAGCAGATTGAGTGTTTCTGTTGTAATATTTAGATCTTGAGCCATTCTGACTTTAGTGCACAGTGAAACATATGGGTCAGCTTTTACACTCTGGCACGTGCAAAGCTAGTTTTTCCAGCTCCATTTATTTCAGAGTTTACTGTCTTCCAGTGAGTGTGTTTGGCACCTATGTCAAAGATGGGGTGACTGATGTCAAAGACAGAGCTGTTTCTGTCTGGGTTGGTTTTTTTTTTTTTTTCCCCAATAGTATGCTGTTTTTCTCAGTAATTTCAAGTCTGGTACTGTGATGACCCCTGCCTTTGTTCTCACTTCTGGTTCCAAATGAATTTTAGGGTTGTTTTCTCTAACTCTGTGAACTATGCTGTTGGAATTTTGATTGGAATTGCATTGAATCTGCCTAACAGTTGTACAAGTGTGGCCATTTCCACTAGGCTGGTTCTTCCTGCGTGAGAGCAAGAGCAGCCTTCCATTGCCTGATGCCCTTTACAAGCTCCTTTTCCAGAGTACTGTGCTTTTCTTCTTTCCTTTTTCTTTTTGGCAGAACTGGGAATTGAACTCAGGCCCTTGCACTTGCCAGGCAATTGCTTATTCCACTGAGCCATCTCCCCAGCCCCAGTAATGTGATTTTCAATGTAGAGATCTTTTACTTCCTTCATTAGCTTGGTTCCTGGGTATCCCATTTTTTGGATGCTATTGTAAAAGGTGTTTCCTTAACTTCTCTCTTAGTGAGTTTGCAAGAAGGCTATTGAAC
>NDGN011388058.1:0-10507 GCA_002564285.1 Tympanoctomys barrerae | reverse complement strand
TGCGGTTCTTATTGGGTAACCCACTCTTTGCCTGACAAATGGAATAACAAGGCTGTTTCCTTTGTTTGTTTATGTATTTATTTTCCAACTAGATCAGTTTACTACTTTATTTCCTGTGAAAAATTCTAGCTCATTCTTTGGCCCATATTTTCTCTACTTCTTCCAATCTGGGACCACCAGATGGCTCCAGGATAAGCTTTGATTTTTAACATCAGACTTATCCCACCTCTTTTCAGTTCTATCTACTGGGCTTTTAATTTTACCCCCATTACAAGGAAAACTTCTTGAACTCAATACTGATCCCTGTTTTCTGGTTTGGAAGAAAAATATGAATAAGAAAATAGAGAAACAGAAACAGAAGGGTGCCTTGTGATATTACAGAGAAACAGTGGCAGGTCCTTAATTGAGCCAAATCTCTCTCTCTCTCCAGAAAGAGAGAGAGAAAGGTGGGTGTGTGAAGGTGGGCAAGGACTGGAGTTATGCTACTAAAAGCTAAAAACAAAACAAAACAAAACAAAAAAACCTTGGGGGAGCAGAAACTTTACAAGTAGGAAGGATCGTCCCCTAGAGCTCTGTCCTTCCAGCATCTTCAATTTGGGCTTGTAGCCCCAAACACCACGTAAGAATAATATTTCTCCTATTTTAAGCTCTGACTTCATATAATGTATTTGTACAACTCTAAGAACCTGGTGAAGAAATTCAAGCAAGATGTGGCCTGGTTGGTCCTCTGCTTGAGCACTGAACATCAAGAGAAGTAGAATCTCTGTGATCCAGCTCTACTTGGAGTTTCCTCCTTATATGTAATGTCACATTAAACCACACCAGAAACTTTCCATGCATATTCACAAGTCTGAGAGCTTAGGACAAAGCTCTGTATTTTCGAGGTGAAGAAACTGGCCAGATGCAGCAATGTGATCCAAATGGTACATTTCCTGGGCAATAGAACTCATTCCTGTGACTCACAGCCCAGGACACTTTCTACTACCCCATTCTGCCTACTGGGCATGGTGAAGAGAAGTTCTTGGAATATAACTAAGTTCATTCCTCACCATTGTCCATGTCTACGACTCTGTACACTGAACGCCAGACTGCAGTAGAGAACTTGATCAATGGATGTCAACAGGTGTCAAGCTGATTTGCATGTCCAGGGGAGTATTGGCTCCCTCCTGCCGACCTTGCTCCAGCTCACAATACTCCCAAGTCATGGCCACCTCTCAGCAAGGTCCCTCCTGAGGCCTGGCCTGCACTGGTGTTGCCAGCCTGTTATAACAGCATCTAGAGGGAGCATTTCAACACTTCAATCCTATAGCAACAGTTCTGTGCAGAGCCCTCCGTTACACATAAAGGCATGCAGACCTTGAAACACAAGGCCTTGTAAGCCCCTCTGATTCACTTGTCTCTCTCACTTCTTGTTCAGTATGTCCCACCTCCATCTTTGCTTTCTTTTTTTCCTTCAACACTTCAAAACTATTTCCAAAATAGCCTTGGCATTAGCTATTGGCTATGTCTAAACATTCAGGTAATAATTCCTGTATTTCTTCTTCCTTGAATAATTTCCCTCAAGTAGTAGTACCATACCAGACTCTCTTTACCATATGCTTTGGTTTGCTTTTCATCATGGATATTTTTAATTTTATTAATCACCTCTCCACTGCTGGGACAGCATAACTGACAAGTACAACTTAAAGAAGAATAAGCTGATTTCGGCTCACATTTCAGATGATCAGATGGCTTTAAGGAAGAGCATCAGGATGGAAGGATGCTGCAGAAGAATCCTATTCACCTCATCGTGGACAGAGACATGGAGTGGGCAAGAAACCAAGAGGCCCATCCCCAGCAGCTCTCCTCTTCCAATAGAGCTCTGCCTTCTAACACAACCCATCTGTGGACTCGCTAGTGAATCAGCCCATTGGGTAGCACAGTGCTGCCAAGATCCAGGCACCTTCTAGAAGCTCCCATCAGACTTTAGGGGACACTTTATATCTAAACTATCACAATTACTGCTTCAAATTCTCTTATTAATAATTCATTTACTTATTTATTGTCTGTCTCTCTTACAAGTCTCTACAATTCATGAGTAAGAAAACCTCATCTGTGTTGTTCTCTGTTGTATTTGTGGGACAGGATGCAGTGTTAGATTGATAGTAAATGCTTGGTAAATGTTGCTTGGATCAATACCAACTCCCAACCAATAGCCAAGTTCTCCAGATCAGTGCAGTTGACACTGGTCTGATCCTTACATGAATAATCTTATTCATAGCAACCCAGTGAGTTAGAAGTGATTCTTAACTCCCATGGTGATGAGACATGGAGGCTGAGGGAGATTGTGGGGCATGCTCAAGGTTACACTGTGCTAAATGTCAGAGGCAGGATTCGAATTCAGGTATACGAATGCCTAATCTCCTTCTTGTATGGATACTCCCTCATCATAAATTTTACTGTACTGTCTTTTTTCATGGCAGGTAGTGAGCATTTCCAGAAGCAAATGTTAGCTCCCAAGGTAATAATCTCTTCTTTATTAATGGAGTGGGCCCGGTCAGTACCTTGGTATCCATGGCCATAGATTGTTACATGGAATCAAGAAAATGGCCCTCTTCTTGGTGGCTTCATTGGATTTAGAGTTCTATTCTGGCATCATTCACTTTGATGCTTTATGATTTGGGGGACACTATCCAGGCAAGTCAGTGGGTCTCCTGACAAAAGATGATCCTTAAAAACAAAGGAGTCATGATGAAACATTGTTGGATCCTTCCCCTCCTCCTCTTATGCCTGTAGTTAATTCCATCCCTGCATTAGCAGAGCTGGCTGGGACACAGGCTCCGTTTAGCAAAACGATGAAACACAAACGTTTATTGAGACTGTGCTTCGAATCAACAGGGTTTTCCTCAGATTGAGCTGCCGCCAATTATCCTCCATGCAATTATGGCGATCCCAGAAGCAAGCAGATGGGGAAAGAGTTTTGTTTTCAAATGGAGGAGAAACCAATATGTAGGAAGAAAAGGCAGCTTGTTCATTTGAACAGATGCCAGGTGGCTGCTTGCCAGTAGGCAGAGAGCTGGGGAGCCAGGGCTGACCTCGGATCTGTCTGAGTGTCCACAGACAGGTGAAACCACCCAAACACTGGCCTGTTCTGTGCCTGAGAGGCCAAGGAAGAGATGACCTCCAGCAGCCCTCAGTGGCCAATGTCCCAAACTTTGTGGATTTGGAATGTCAACTGCTATTCTGTTGTTGTTCAACAGTGCAGTGTTTTATTAAATAAGAAAATTCAAGAAAAGATATGCTAAAGCCTGAACCACATGGCAAAGCTCCTTGGATGGCCTTGATCATTTCATAAAACCTAGGGGATATTTTCCTTTCCTTAAGAATTGTTTTGTCTCACACTTGTGTTGAACTCTGCATCTTGAGGTTACTTCCTGCTCATTCACAAAAAAAAAAAAAAAAAAAAACAAAAAACAGAAAATGATGTTGAATGATTGCCATAGTTATTTGTGTTTGGTTTTTTATTTATAAGTACATGCTGTACCTAAGGCATTATCAAAAACTATCCAATAATCTCAGTTTGAGGAGCATCAGTGTTTAGAAGTGATTTGCTTTTCTGATAAGAAAGAAATATTATCAGATTGAAAGGGATCCAAGACACATGGAATGTGGATGTGATATTTGCATTTATTTAAATTTACTTAATTGCAATAAGAAGAGTACAATTAAATGAAGGAAGTTTCATGCAAAAACAGCCTAACCCTCATAAGGCAAAAGAAGGTGTTTGAATTTTGGTTTATCACCTTCATAGCAAATAGTTATTCTCATTTCTGTTTGAAAAAGAGCAATCATTTCCCTTAGGTAAACAGGTAAAAATGTTCATATTACCTCAATTTTATTCTCTGTCCACTCATCTATAGCTGAATAATTTTGGTCAAATCACTTCTAGCTCACTGAGGCCCCATGCTTCCCTTGATTAAGGTAGCAATCTTAAATTCTGGGATAAAATTTACTTATGGATTCCAAAGCACGCAATTTTAGTTGGAGGAAAAAAAAATATCCTTTTACATTTTAGGCTTCTTAAGGGGTTGATTTACTCTGTGAGCAGCTAAATGAGATTGCTGGAGAATGTGTTGATGATCTCATAGATGATCATGATTATCCACCTCTTACCTGAGTGAGGACTGTGGGTGTACACAGGGATATGCAAAACAACACGGCTGCATAACAATCCATAGGCCATGGATGGTATTTCTTCTAATGGTGGGGTGAGGGGTGGGAGGAAACCCGGGAAAGCATTTAGAAGCAGAAAACGATTGTGGAAGTGCTGCGAAAGACAATGATATTGTTCTTGGTTTAATAGGTGATCTGCCCCATGAAATAAAGCTGCAGGGCCACGTTTGTCTTGGTTAATAATGTCAGCAGAATGAGGAGGTTTAGCTGTAATAACAGTAATAACTGTGTCAGTGTAACTGCTGAGGCAGAATTTCCATCTGCAGCCTCATAATATATGACCTTTGTTATGTCTCTACCTGTTGATTTTTTTCAAGGCAAAATTGGCTTGTCTGTTCTGTTCAGGGAACAGAGGTTCAAATAGTCCATTTCTCTGGATAAATCAAGGTCTTATGGGTGGTGATTTAATCCCACAAGTATCCTTTTAGAGTTGATTAAAATTGCAGAGAAGGGAAGTTGGACATTAACAGGTACATTGTTCCTTTGATACCGAATTAAGTGGGTTTAACACTGGACATTTTTACTTCTTGACTTTCTTTTCTTCATCTTTATCCTTTTTTAAAATTCATAAAACTGGTAGCACATCTCCTTCCTATAATCCTTTCTCTAATCTCCCTTGATAGAGTTAACCATTGCAAACTGTTGGAACGTACTTTTCTTTTTACATTTGTCAACTTTTAGTTATACACTTACCAGGACATCTCCTCTTTATCCCTGGCCCTTGAGCTCTTTCTAAAGACTACAACTTGCTCATTCTGGATCTCTAACATCTTGCATGGTGCTTGGTTCATGCACAGTATTTTAATACTCAACCTGATGGATTTTCCCCAAAGTGTTGCTTGTAATATGCATGTACTTTGTCCTTCCAAACATTGAATGCAGTGATCGGGAGAGGTAGGGCTGCAGCACAGCAGAACAGATGGAGTTAGGCTGATAGGAGGCAAATTCACTGCTCAAGATTTCCTAACAGTGACCAGAAAGCCAAAGCTCTTGGCTTCTAATTAATAACCTTGGTCCCAAGCTATCCATTTTGGGATAGGTGCCCTCGTGGGATCTGAGCAGTAATAGACACTTTTGTCTCTACCTTGCTCAGGCTTGTGTACTAATTACTTTTTTGTCCTATTGTCTTTCCTTTAGACCATTAACTTTATGTATTGTTTTATCTTCTTTTACATTACCACCACTGTCTTTTGCCTTCCTTTTCCTTTTTTCCACTACATGAGGCCCTACACTTGGCAATGACAAATCAGAAGACTTGTTTATCTCTGACAATGCTGAGAGTTTCACTGGAAGACCTTGTCTGAATGCGTTGCATTTATGCATTGGAAAGGAAACTAAATGATACTTGTGAAGGGCTCCTGTATAGTTGCATCTAGAGGACTTGTAAATACTTGATAAATTTATCAATTATATTTGCCCCTATTTTCAGTTCTCTTTCCCTTTTTTGCTATATATCAAAACATGGTCTGTTCTTCAAGAGCTAGTTGAAGTTTTTCCCTTAAAGTTTTAGACCAGAATTCTTGAAGGACGTGGTGTACTCTGTAGCATCATAGCGCTATTTGTTCATACCCCATAGTTATCACATGCAGCCTTACAGAATCTGCTATACTGTTAGAATCACTTTGTATGCTTTGCCCTGTTTTCTGAGCTACAGTATCATAAAACATGTGTGCACTTCTGTGATATGCAGGAACTTGATAAATTCTCTGTGAGGTCCTTGAACTTAAAGACCTCACAACCTTAGAGTCACTTGTGATTACATTCCTGTTTGCTTAGTACTTCATAATGGCTATGTATGCATCTGTGTCTCATTTCTCTTTCCATATTTGTATCTCCTTACTCTGTAAGTAGACATGATGAAGCTCACTGCCTCCATGTGATATAAACGCAGGTTACGCAGAGAAGTCATTGTAGGCAGCATGACAACCCAAAGGTAGCAATGAGGATAATGATAATGATGACAATGACATTGCCAACAGTGACAACACACTACTCGCAGGGAGATGTTTCTTGTTGCTATGGTGTTTGCATAGATTCTTTCAACCAGTGAACTGCTTGGAGAAAGGCCATGAACATTCTCTTTCCTTACAAGTTAGCCACCAATCTATGTGTTGTTTCAAATTTCTCATTACCACTCTGATATGACAGTAAAAATTCTAGCAGGGAGATCTAACAAAGACTCCATCCCAAATCTTATAGCAATTATTTGAAAATCCAACTCCAATGCTGATTTTAACCATGAACACAACTATACTAGCATGGACCATTGCACTGAAAGGAACAAGGAAGATGGAGAAAGGTAGTAGACAGCAAGAAATGGTCATGGTGTAAAACATCTGTATCTGACACCTTCAGTGTTTCCTTTGTGGACTTGTATTGATGAAGCTCCTTTTATTTCCGTATTCAGAGTTTTGTACTCTTCTAATATTAAACATTTAAACTTTTATTCCAATTTAGGCCAAAACCACTCAGGCAGAACCCTGAGTTAATGTGCCAATTGCCCCCCCCCAGGGTATCCTTCATTTTTGAATGAAAAAAGAATGCTTCAAGAAATTCTTAAAATAATTTTTAGCATCAGAAAGGAGGCTTAAGAGGGTTTAGGAGGTGGGGGCAAGGCCAAAGGACTTTCTGAATACTACTCCAAAGAAGTATCATGCATGCCCACTGAGTGTCCTCCATTTGGTCCTTTTTCAGTTTCAATATTTTTTATGTATCTATCAACCACCTGTCTTAGTCTGTCACTTGCAATGGGAGTAGAATAGAATTTTGTTGCTTAGGTTTATTTTGCCCTTACTCTTTAAGACTCTAGGATTTCCTTTCTGTTCTTATTTTCTCACTGTTCTTTCTGAGCCTTCAGTACTTTAGATTAATATTATTTTAAAATTATTGTACAGAAAAGCTAAAGAAAAGGAATGAAAATTCTGTCTGCTTTCTTTGTGCTCCTTCTCCCTTCCACTTTTGGATTTATTGCTGACCACATCTGGATCTGTCAATCTTCAGTGATATCTATTGATATTTTCACAAATACACCTCTGGGAAATTAAGTGGTTAGTTGCTGTTTACTCCCACTGCGTTCTTCTTTCCAGTTTCTTAATTAGGAAGGTGTTGATCTTTAGTTTGTCTAGTGTTATCCTTATAACTTTAAATCATTGGCTAAACCTTCTATTTTTTGGTCCATCAACTCTAGTCAGACAAAATCATTTATTTTTGTGTTTGATGTCACTAGTAGAAAATTATCTGTTCTGGAATCATCTTAGTGAAGTACTATGCCTAGTTTTATACTGTAGATCATCATATCTAGCAAAACTGCCTGTCAATAGCTTGGCAATAAAAAGTTTTGGACTAAGATACATTGTAAATACAATACTTGGAAAAGTTAAAACTGATAAACTCAGGGGGAAAAAGAAAATCAACATGATAAACAGTAATTTGGAAAACCGCTCACTTAAAAAAGAAACACTACCCAACAATTAGCCGAATTAGCACCTCTATTGATTCTTGGAAGTATTTTCTCCCATTTAACCTACTCAGATCAATTAGCTTGGCATCTGCCTCCAACTTCATATATCAATATAACTGTTTTCTCCCCAGCTAACTGCTACTTAGGAGATAATGGGAGGGGTGGACCATTTTACAAGACAATAACACGGTTCCTGGAGAAATAAATCGAGAGACTGAGGGAATCAGATTTATTTCCAGAGAAAGTAGTACATCCCTCCCATGGTGCCTCATACACCGGTGGTTAAACAATTATAGTTATTTTTGGATACAAAGTTAATTACTTTGAAAAGTCTGTGCTACCCCATTGACAAATATCACCCTTAAGTCCCTTAGAAATAACAAAGCAGTCACTCTGAACAGTTAAAATGGCAACATTTGACATTTGTTATTGCAAGAATTATGGTCTTCTTGTGAAGTTATCTGACCCCAACCATCTTAATTGAACCTTACCAGGGCAGGTTGCTGAAGTTACCCAGAGATGGAGATTGAGAACCCCACTATTTTCTTTATTAGGTCTGTGAATATGCACTTAAATGACTGTTCACCTCCATTAGCTGTCAAGCATCTTTCTTTCGATTGTTAAATCCCTTGGTTTTAAATTCTATTTAGGAGTCAGGCTGGCCCCACATGTCAAAGATTGTGATCATAATGGCCCACGAGGGAGGTGCAACTTTATTTGTTTTCTGCAAAATTTAGATTTGTGTTAGAAGCAGGTCACAAACAATAGGGAAGTGGTTGAGTGCTGTGTTACATGATGTAAGATTTAGATAGCCATTAAAATGATGCCTTAAAATAGTATTTAAAGGTAATGGAAATGCTGGTAACATAGTTATATGTAGAAAAGATAGGAAACAAAAAACTATTATTGGAGTTTCATTTTATTTAAAATAGTGGATACAGATCATCATTAAAGAGAAAACATTTGAAAGAAATATGTTTGTCTCATGTAGTGGGCTTATGGATGATTTTTAATTTTCTTTTATACTTTTGTACATTTTCCAAATATTGCTTAACTCATCTATCTCTTATAGCCTGAAAACAATCTACCCTTAAATAAGTAAAGGTGCATTTAGGTTTGGACTCCATTCTAAACCAGGAGAAGAGGCGACACATCTGCTCCTATTCTTTTCTGTCTATTATTTCAAGACCTATCATAGGTAAAGAGACAGGTATCTCTATATTTCTCTTCCCTTTCATTTTGTAATTGAAAAAGCCTGATGTCTCTTTCTTTCCTAGGAAGGAACTTCTTAAAAGATGGCACAGTACTGGCCACTACAGTTTGAGCATATCTGTTGCAGAATTCAAGTGTTTCCAGTGTGATAGAATCAATAAGCAATTCAATTATGTGGACCTTTCCTTCATTAATGGCATTAAGGCCCTGATCAAAGAGGCCGTGTGCCATGCACCTCTATCTCTTGCCTCTCTGCCTTTGGCCATGTGAACGCACTGCAAGAAGACTTTCAGCAGAAACTGACAACTTGATCTTCAGGTTGCCAACTTTGAGCACTGTAAGAAACATAACTTCAGTTCTTTATACTTTCTCCAACTCATGGGGTTATGTTATAGGAGCACATAATAGACCAAGTCAGTGCCTATAAAGCACTTACACTCCTTGGAGCAGAAAAAGATCATATTCACTTGGACGTTATATTTCCTAAGTAATGGTCGATCAGTTAAGAGGAGAGAGACAAATATCCATAAAGGATCAAGAGAAAGAGTTGAAGGCACTGTTCACAAAGTGGGTAGCTAACTTACTAGAAACCAGAAAGCATGGTTGCACTGGGGAGCATGCTACCTGTGGAAAGGGATATTAGTGCAGAGACTTAGTCTTTGGTGTGATAAGTGTACAATGGAATACTACTGCAAAGCAATAAAATATAATGAGCTATTGATAGACTCAACAACATCGATAAATCTCCAAATAATTATGTGGAACAAAAGAGTTCATACTCTGATTCCATTTATATTAAATTCTAATAAAGGTAAAACTAATCTACAGTGACAGAAATCAAATCAGTGGTTGTCTGGTGCTGGGGAGGTGGAGGTTCACTGCCACAGGGAACTCAGGGCAGCATCTCATGGAGATGGAACCTCACTCTCTTGATTATGGTGGTGTTTACAAGGGTGCAGGCATTTGAAAGAAACTACAAAAGGGATTTGGCTGGGTTTAGATAAAGTTGATCAAAAAAACAAGGAGCCACCTATAACATGGGTTCCAGCAGGGAGGAAACCAGGGGAAGAAAATGCTGGTCTCCTTGTCTCCCCACTTTCTGATCTTCCTCACACAGAACACAGACAGCAATGGAGTCTGATTGAGACAGGATTTTCACGTCAGTTGTCTGGGGCCCAGATCAGGGGAGATAGTGGGTCAGGAAGAGCCAGTAGAGGCCATCAGCATGGGATATTTCCAAGCCCCTTAGATAACCACCAGGGACAAAAGTGTCAGGCTGGAAATATATTTGGCTGAAAGTTGTGGGAATGGAGTAGCTGGCCACAGAGCACATGCCAGTAGAAGAACCCTGTATCTGGCAAGATAGCTCAGTGGACTAAACTCCTGCTTAGGTAAGTGCAGGGGCCAGGCTTTGCTCCTCAGCACCAAATGCCACACTCCCCCCCCAACCCCTGGGCCTGCTGAGCTGGCCACCAAGACCTATCATGGTGGCCCATGGCTATAGTCCCAGTGCTTGGGAGGCTGAAAACAGGAGGATCACTATAAGCAGAGCAGTGTTTTGAGACCCTGTATCAAAATACATTTAAAAAGTAATGGTCTACACTAGGAGAGTAGAGTGTTCTA
>NDGN011388044.1:0-13438 GCA_002564285.1 Tympanoctomys barrerae | reverse complement strand
CCAGTAGCCCATAATAGCATTGGGTCTTCTGTTTAACTGGCAATGTCAGAAATTGTTGACCTTCCTGCGCTGATTTTCTGATATCTTGATTATTATTTGTCTAAGTGTAGACTTATTGTGATTATGGCTGTATATAGTTCTTTATGCCTCATTTATCAGTATGTCAGTTTCTTTTGTCAGGTTTGGAAAATTTTCAGCTAGTACTTCTACAAATAGTCTTTTTATATCATTTGTGCTGTCTTCCACTACTTCATTGACACCTATTATTCTTATATTATTTTTCTTTGCATTGTCTTGTAGCTGTTGAACTGAACTCTTATGTCCTTGTTCCTTGTTAGTTGTAAGTGATCTTTTACATCACATTCATTAGCTACAAAAGTCTTCCAGGTCTGAAAGTCTATCATTAGGTTCAGTCACATGGTTTTTCCAGGTTTCACTGTAGTTCTTAGTTTCTTGGGTATCTGTTTGAATCTGTTTCATGTATTCTAGTTCTTTCCTGTATTGTTCATTCAATGCTTTCATCACTTATCTATTCATCTGCCCAGAGTCCATCAAAGTTCTTACCTGGCTCCAGGAGCACTCTAGATGGGCTCACAGATGGCAGCTGTCTTTCATCCCACAGGCCACTCAGAGTCCTCCTAAGTTTCTAAAAGTTTCAACCGCACCAGCAGACGCTCCATGCCTGTGCACTGGGGCCTAAGTTAGGTCGGAGCCTACCAGAATCCTGCAGGCTGCCCAGAGTCTACCAAAGTTCTTAAATGGCTGCTGTGTCATTTTTACATGACACAAATATTTGGTGAATTTCTTTGTTTTCAGACAAGCCAATGAGTTCTGAAAACTCATCCTGTAATTTTCCTGCCCAAACATGGACTCAGTAAAGCCCTTGTCCCTTGGTATCTTTAGACCCTTCATGTCAGTGGCTTCTAGTACTTTTTTTTTTATTTATTCAGTGCAGGATCTATAGGGTCTCACTACACAGATTGGACTCCTAGTGATCCTCCTGTTTTCAGCCTCCCAAATGCTGCGATTACAGGTTCTCACCACCACACCCAGTCCTAGTCACAGTATCAGCATGCTCTGGGGCTGCGGCCAGCACCGCCTGCTAGAGATCCAGCCCGGTCCCTGCACCTGCCTAAATAGGTGCTTTACTCTGTTGAGTTATCTGGCTGGCCTGCTTTTATCACTTTGATTAACTGAAATGTGAGCAGATACAACATCATTTAAATCAATGAAATAATGGGTTTATAGGGATACCACACACTCAATGTAACTGGTCAACTTTATGTAATTTTTTCAGCTTATGTACATATTATCTTTTATGGTAAATATTTTTATTGGAAGTAGCATAATTTTTATTAGCTTTTTCTTGTTATCTATAACAGTTGACTAATAAAATAATATTTTAAAATAACCTTTTAAATTGTATTTTAGCATTTTTGACATCCTTGTTTAGTTTTCCTGTTAGCTTATATGCTAATTATTTTGTTTGTCAAACAGCTAAATGTTAAATATTTTTAAACCTGTAAGTTCATGATGATAGTAAAACAGTATAATCTGTCATATTTACAGAATACTAGACGTTGTTTTGTTTTTCCCATACAATCTTATGTTTCTGGGAAAATAAATCATAGCTAAGTGATGTTGCTGACTTATAAAATATTCCTACTACCAAAATAGGAAGGAGAGCATGCTAGGAAACTTTCTGCCACTATCACTCCAGAACCAAGATCACAAGCTTTTAAGTAAAGGTTTGTTTTACATTTTTGGAGTTACTGATACATTGATAAAATAGACCTGATTTTAAAAAAAATTAGGAAAATCCTGAAATTTGAACATCAATTTGAAGAATTTCCTAGTTATTGTTTTTCATTTCCTCTTAATCTTAGGAATTGCTTTTTTGCTATATATAATTTTGTTTTCAACACTGAAATGTTTGCATGGTTTCAAAGTTAAAAATTAAAAATATTTCAAGAGGTCTAAATAGTACTCTTCTTCTTAGAGACAGTCTCTCTCTTACCCAAAAAGGTATTCATTAATATTATCTGAGGAACAATTTGAGATTTTGTTAATGAATTTAGCATTTAATTGGTAAATCCTCAAATAGCTTTGATTTTGCAGAGAATAAGGTTATTACTTATAGTACAACTCTGTTAGAAGAACTTAAGAATGGAATCTTTTTAGATTTTAGAGAGGAAAAAGACTGAAGGCATCATTTTCCATATAAGTAAATAAATACATAATAAGTTAAAATGAAAACTTTGGGACATAACCATATAGATACACTATTTAAGGTATCATTTTCAAAATAATAATATAAAGTTTCAAAATATTCTTCACTGTGAGAAAAAAGGTACTCAGAGAGTTACTGGTTTGTTTCCTAATAAACTTTGTGATTTACGATAAAAAGTAAAAAAAAAAAAATCAAGTAAAGATGCAATTGAAAGAAGAAAAGTTAACATGGCATGGATCTATGATATAATTATAATAGTGCATATTTACCAAGTCATCTCCAAGTACCATGAGTGGATAATTGCTGTGCCAATTTCCCAGTACAGTAGGCTCTACTTAGATCAATAGCATGGTGAGATATTTAATGCTTTGAGAGGTAATTAGCTATTTATTACGATTTATTTGAATTATTCCAAAGCTTAGCATGCAGAAACCACACCCATTATCACTCATACCTTCTCTGGAACTGTAATATGTAGTGCGGCTAGTCTCTGCTGCAGTGAGGATAGATGCTGGTGTGGTGGGGCTCTTCCTAGTCTCGCCTGTGCACATCTTCCTCCAGCTTGTACTCATGTCATACTGCATACAAGCTTCCAAGCTCACCCACATGGTCTCTCAGCACTGTCTGAAGTGGCTGTTGACCTTTACCAAGGGGAGTGATGCAGGAGCAAGGCAGTGTCCATAGTCTTCCTATAGTCTAGTACTGGAAGTTGTATCTGTCCTCTCTGCCTGGTCTATGTGTTAGAGCAAAGAATGAGCCCAGCTCAGGAGGCAAGGATGGCTCTATGAATAGGACATGAATCCCAGGGAGTGTCCAGCAGAGCAGTCATCTACGAGGGCACCCAAGTCAGGGGAAACAGCTTGTGCAGGCTCCCTACATCATAAGCGGTAGCTCTACCCTGTAAAACTACACAGTATGGTTCTGAGAGCTGTGCTCTCAGCCACTGTGCTGTTTCCCACATGCTGCCTGGGCAGTGTTTGTTGTTTAGGGACATCAGTAGCTCCTTCTGGGGGTTATCATTGTAGGAGGAGTTGGGAAGGCATACACAGGTAGTTGACTTCTCCATGTGACACAAATGTGCTGTCATATTAAGCAAGCCTGATAGCAGCTCACATAAACGAGCTCTATGGCAAGCTCTATCTATAAGCTACAAACAGTGACATGCTCATTTACCTCCTCTTTTAGAAAATATCCAGGAATGCAAGAGAAATTGCCATGAATTCAAGTATAACCTTGAATTGACTTTAATTTATAACAAGTCAAACACTCCCTGTCTTCAGAAGTCTACTGCAATGAATTATTTGAGGTTCTCAGTCTCACTACTTGATAATGATAAACCATACCGTCACGTCCCTGGGATGGGGCATTTGTCACAAGGGGCAAGAGTTGGGTAAGGTGAGGATTGAGGACTATATCTTAAAGAATTTTAGAAGCTAAGGAAGTGTTCTAAGCACAGATGGTTGATACAATTACATGTGTACCTGCTGCTCTAAACTGTGAAATTTTGTTAGAAATATCAGGTATTTTAATTTCTTTATGAATAAAACAACAGATACCTCCTTTGGACTCCTCCAAAGTCATTTAAGATGATCTGGTGGAAATTACAGCTTTCTCCAACCCCCAGATGAATGAAAGCCTCCTGTGTCAGGATACCTGTGCTGGCCTTATCTGATGACCCAGAGACCTCTGTGGCTGTCACGTAGGCTGTGAGCTCTCAGGGCACTAACTTACCGCCTTGTCTATGATTCCATTCTTTCATCCATCTCTGTTGACATGTGTTAGGAAATTAGTAAATGCTCATTACATGGAAATAGATTGAGCTCGAATTATGCTTCTTTGTTAGTGACTGAGAGAAGCTTGAGTATGCAGAAATAAGGTAGTGTTCTTACACTTCATAATAAAAAGGCATAATTGTGTACACATAGTTTTTATTTTTTAATTTGTTACTCAAATATTGTTGAGCCCAGGCTGTCAGTGTGGACCTGCATTAGATGCTGGGATACAGTGTAAAATAACGCATGCCCATTCCTCCTACAGCTTCTGTAGCAGATAGAATAGTACATTCATTATCCTAGCTCAGTATTTGTGGTGCAAAAAAGAAAAACATAGAAGAAATGAGGGAAGCTGGGAGGGATGGAACCCAAGAACCTAGTTCAAAAGCATCAATGAGTGAAGCTAAAGAGATGATGTGACTCTATTAAGCATTAGAACATTAGTTTGCAAAGGCATGGGGACAATGTTAAACATAGTCAGGAGGCACGGATCCCTCCAGAGAATATGCAGAGCCCAGCAAAGTCCTTCTCTGCTGCGTTTCTGTCTTTTCAGCCATCTATGAGCAATCCTGTGAGGTCTACAGGCATCAAGGGAACAGAGCTGGGTTCTTCTATGTGGACTCTGACGGCAGCGGGCCCCTGGGACCTCTTCGCGTGTACTGCAACATCACTGGTAAGCGTGCAGAATTTCTACTTGTGCTCACCTTTGCCGTTTCATGATGAGAAGCAAAAGCAAATCACTGAAAAGGGTACCTGTGAGGATAAAACTTCAAAGAAATCATCAGGTCATGTAGGAGAGACAGAGACAGAGATAGAGAGACAGAAAAGAGACAGACAGAGAGAGAGAGAGACAGACAGAGAGAGATAGACAGAGAGAGAGAGAGAGAGAGAGAGAGAGAGAGAGAGAAAGAAGACCTTGTTTATAGCCTTCTTCATGTTTCACTGAATCAAGATCTAATTATCAAGTGTTCATTGTAGAGCTTGCCAAGGACACTTTTTCTTTTCACATTCAAAAACAAGAAGAAAAGTAAAAGAAACAATAAAACTTAAAAAGCAGCTTAAAATGCAGTCCGAGGCAAGCACTCGTGCCTGGCCCCAGCGACTACACATCTGGGCATCCCTTTGCGCTTCAGGTGCTCTCCAGTGAAGTAGGGATGTTGATTTCCAGCCTGGAGTTGTGCATACTGAACACAGTCGTGTGTACTGAGCAGCTAGCCAGGCTGTTATGATCAGGAGCTGTTCCTGTTTTCCTGGCAATCTCATGGTAGTCTGCAACTCCTTTCTAAAGTTGAGCACATAGAAAGAGGCAGTTATTGGAAGGGTTTGGAAATGGTGCGTGATCACCAGTCAGGTCTGAAGTAGAGCCCCACAGGGCCAAGCCTTGATGGAATAATTATTTAAACATTCAGCTAGGGAAGCACTCCTACACTGAGTGTCGGTGACAGACACCTACAGATTCTGCCTGTCTGTCCCAAGCTTGGCCTTCAGAGATGTCAGGTGCCTCACATAATGATGCAGAAAAGTAGGACTCTTAAGGCTCATTGAGCCCCATGCCCCAGGGTTCTCTATAAGAGAGCGATCACGTTTATGGAGCTCTTTGTGCAGCCAGAATTTGTCATGGACACCGAGGGTATGCAGAGGAATCAGATATCATTGCTGTAGGTCCTGAGGCAGAAAGTTGGGCTCATCACCATGCGGTGCCACAGACAGAAGCACAAGCAAGCCATTGCCTGGAGTGACAATTAAGGACACTTAATTATTTGCTCATCTGAATACAAAGAGCCAGACTTTCCTGCAGAACATGCCTATTATCTGGTGTGGGATCAACTTTCATACCTCATCTCTCCCAAACTATATGGCAGCTAATTTTCAACAGCTTCCTACTACAATTAGATATTGTGTTGTTTTCTTTCTGTTGTTATCGTCATGCATCACATTCAACTACCTGGTTAAGGGCACGGTTCTCAGTGCATCTTTTTTACTTTCAAAATGTGATTAACGTATGGATGCTTGTGAAAAATGCAGGCCTTGCACTATCACATTTTTAGAGTTAGTAAATGCACGTGCCTCTGCTTGCTGAGAGATTCTGATGTAAGTTGTATGTGGTCCACGCCATACACAGAACTGAGCGAGGAGAGCAGAGGCCTGCCATCCCACACGGGAGCGGCGGCCTGCCTGCCAGCTCCTCAGCACTCACCATCCTTAAGAGTTAAGCGGGGTTTGCAGACATTATCCACTTTAATTCACAAGACAAAGATCGAGGCAGATATATTTTTCCATCCCCATCTTAGACATAAGAAAAGAGAATACGACTCTTTATGTGTTTAACATAATGAGCTCTGTAACAACTAGGTAAGACTCAGAAATCAAGAAGAGTTTCTGACTCTGTGATAATTCATTTTGCTGAACATTTATTAGACACCTTTCATTGCCTATATTTAGTTTAAAACAGTGTTTACATTTTGTTATAAAAGTAATAAATATTGGGCTGGGGATATAGCTCAGTGGCATTAGCCCCTGCCTGGCAAGTGCAAGGTCCTGAGTTTGATTCCTGGTACCAAAAAAAGAAAGACAAAACAAAAATAATACATGTCAATTATAGTAAATTTGGGAAAAATTGTTGAGAAACAGTATCCTACCAATGTACATGTTTTAGATATATACATATGCCCATACATGTATTTAACTTGGGAATTTAAATCTTAATGTACAAGTATAGTCATTTCATATTTACATTAATATGTATACATATATTATATTAATGATATATATTAATATCTATTAATATATATCTAAGTTTACATAAATGCATTAAAGTAGTTTAAAACTGTTGAACTCTCCTTAGTAATGGCTGCACATGAATATAGACGACCGGATTGGCTCATAGGTCTCATCTGCAGGGCAGCCTTGGGGCTGTTTATAGCAGACTTATCTAGATTTCTTTTGCAACTCCTTGTCCAAGTGGGGCTGTCGGAGAGGGTACACCTGTCAGTAAAGGTCATAGGGTTGATGGTGTCACCCTGAAGGATGTTGCCGGTCTCTAACTTGTGCACTAAGTTGGACAGCTTCATGTGCACAATGAGACATCTCTTCTAATTATGATTGCTTTGGTCTCATGCACTTGCAAAATCCTTAGGCTTAGTTATTGTTTGCCCTGTTTCCTATTCAATACTCCTAAAGAGCTGTAGAAATAAAAGTGGAGTTGCCTGTAGGTTGAACCAACAATTACCATACTTAGTTGGCAATTATTTTTCTAATACACAAAATTCATCTACCCAAGTATTCATATTTCTATAAGGACATTTAAAATTGTCAGTCTCGTTAGCATGAGTGACTTGTAAAACTAATATAAATACAATAACTGGTCTAGGAAAGAGTGTGAGAGTGGAAGGGAGTGATAGAGAAGGAAGAGAAGACCCAGAAGAAGGATGGGGTTGTGACCTCACTGCTGGTTTCTGAAATGCCAACTTGCTGTTCCTTGCTTTTCTCTGTGACGAGCAGTGATGATGTCACTGATGCAGGCCTATGTCACCCACAGTGCACTATCCCAGTCACTGAAAACATGAGTTTTGGTGAAGGAAAGAGCTTCGTCATGAGTGAGCCAAGTGTGCATGCAGCAGGGTAGATCTCAAATCCACCTCCCAAGACAGGGAATAGGGTGCTTATGGGATGGAGAAATGGGGCAGTCTGAGATATGGGAAGGTGCCCGGATGCAGGGAATAGTGAAGTAATCTATAGTTTGTGCCTGTGTAGGCAGTGTCAAGGGTCTTCATTGCAGCCAAGGTCAGAAAAAGGACGGTGTTGGCAGGATCTGAGGATAGAGTGTGGCCTTCCAATGTCACCTATCAGATGAGGGAATGGGCAGTGGCTTCAGTTGGTTGGAGCTAGACAAAAGCAGCATACAGACTCTGAAAAGTAACTGGCACAACCTGTACATCTTGAGCTGTACAGCTGAGATATGATCCGCAGCAAATCTAATGAGAGTTAATATATTATTTAGCTATGTGATCTCTAAACTGGATCATTTCTAAAGCCAAATAAAAGCAAATGCAGCAAAGTAAGTCAGCAGCTTTACTTTGGTTTCCTCTGGGTTTCAGTGACACAAAGCCTGCAGGTCGTGTTGGGAGGTGGGGCCCCTGGATTCTCTGTTTGCACCTTCTGCCAGTCAGCCAAGTACTGGGGGCACGTTCTGCTCTTCTGCACAGAACCTAGGCCAGGTACTCTTGTGGCCCTTTACCACTTGGAATTTTTGGAAAATACCTGTGAAATTTCTCCTCAGAAGCACATAGACACTTGCCAATCAACGTCATAAAGCTCAGCACGGGTAGCTGGAAAAGACAGCCACGAGTGACTGTGGATACTGAGTGGGGAAGGCTCAGTTTGGGGATGCAGATTTAAATAACATGGGGCTAGGGAAGATAAAGAGTAAATTTCTACAGGAATACACATATCCCCTACTTTTGCTTGCTCATTTGTGATACTGGGGTTTAAACTCAGCCTTCACACTGAAGTACTTAGCCGGCCTTATTTTATTTTGAATTTTGGGATTGAACTTCTCTAAGTTTCACAGATCAGGTTGGAACTTGTACTCTACCTGACTCAGCTTTGAGGAGTACTTGGATTATTTGCATGTGCCACTGTACCTGGTTACACGTGGCCTGCTTGTACTGCTTTTAGAAATAACTTGCACCTCAGCTCAGCGCAGTATAATTTTACTCAATTTAAATTTGCACCTGGGAAGCCCTGTGCAAGCTGCCACGGATGTTAAAGTATATCTGCATTAGTTTTCTAGGGCATTTTGGGAGAGAGCCACACACTGGTGGCTTAAAGAGAGCTATGTCACCCCACAGCTTAAGGAAGTAGAAATTCAAAACCAAGGTGTCAGCAAGGCCATGCTACTTTGGATGTCTTCAGGGGTGATTGTATCTTGTCTGTTCCTGAGTATCTGCTCAATCCCTGGCATCTCTTAGATTGCAGCATTAGCATTCAGTCTTCTACTGGGACCTATCTCGGCTACCTCCAGGGAGAATGCCATATGGTTTCTGCCTTAATGTGCTTGTGGACTTGCTTCTTTCCCCCATAAGTACACCCATCAACTGGGCTTACATCCACCCTAGTGTAACACGACCTCATCTTAACTTGATGACATCTGCAAAGACTTTCTCCTAGTCCATCACATCCATAATTACCTACCTGCGATATATTAATTTGGTAGCCAAATCTTAACTCATCATATAGTTTAGATCTCTTTCATGCTAATCATGGGTAAGACAGCAACAAGTGAAGGGCTTGTTGTGTGTCACAGTGGCAGGGCTTATAGTGTGCTGAGAAACCAGAGGAGGGGCCCTAATCTAACCACAGGAAAGCCCCTAATTTATGCCTGTAGTCGCAGCACTACCTGAAGGCTAAGGCAAGCAGAACATAAATTCCAACCCAGCCTGGGCAGCTTAGTAAAGACCCAATCTCAGAATTCAAAATAAAAAAGAGCTGGGATGTAGCTCAGTGTGAAAGCCCTAAATTTCATCCCATGCAAAGGCAGGGTACATCTCCAAAGCATGGAGGTGAGGCATAAACTGTCCAAGAGAAGTGGTAAAGGAAGGTGTTTCCAGGAAGAAGGGATTAATGGCAGAAATGAAGGGTTAGGGCACCTGCAGTTTCCCATTGTGGGGACAACATGCCACTATGCCCAGGGAAGGAGCCAAGGGCACTGCGTGCATGGGAAAGCTAAGGCTGAAGGTTATCATCAGAATTAGTGAGTCCGAGCCAGGAGGAGTGTGAGCCTAGCATTCAGCAGGCTGGATAAGATGGAAGTCTTATCATTAATGCCTCCTGAGCATGCCTTACTACCAGCAGAAGTTGGACCATGTGCTAAGAGCTAGCGACATCGTATTCTTACATTACACAGGGACACAAGGGCTCTACCTTGAGGACAATGGATGTGCACAATGGTTAGCTACCACAGACTTGTTTTAAAAATGCGAGCACAGAAAATGAAATTATGAGAGAGAAGCCCATACACTGGAGCTGGCAACAAAGGAGCTTTCATACCACCAAGCCTGGAGAGACGAGAAGAAGGGATGGTATCAGCATGGAAAGAGGACACACCTAGAGAAGCTGGTCCTTGGGAGAGCCGTAGGAAATAGCCACCTGGGCAGGCATGGTCACCTTGATCCCCCTCTCCCTCCGCCCTTCCAGCCTCCTTCCTGTGTTCCTCTCAGTGAGATCTAAATGGAATCTAGAAGGTCAGGTGACTTATTGGTAGAACCCTATTATTAAGCCTTCTTGATCACAGAGAAAAGTAAGAATGAGTGGAAAATACATCAGATGAAGTAAGCAGAAGATATTCATATCAATTGTTTGAAGGGCTCTCTAAGGAAGTCAGGAAACGCTATTAGTATTTATCAAAGATCAAAGATGGTTCTGAGGGTACGAACTTAAGTAGAATTCATAAACAACACATATAAATAAAGCAAAGACTTATTCAATAAATTTTGACCTTGATCAGACAGGTCTTCCCTTTCCATGTAAAATGGGGCTAAGGCTAAGACAAATGTAAAAACCACACAGTGAAAAAGATTTAGAGACTGAATTAAACTCAAAAATGGTGCAATCATTCGATCTAGCACTGGAGCCAATAGCCAAGAAGATAACTAGGAGACACTGTGACACTCTTAAATGTAATGGTTTGCCAAAGGGGCCCCTTGGCTTTGTGCTGCTGTTTGGTGGTAAAAAACTGGAATAGATACAGATCATTTCAAGCAGTGTTGTAGACATTTATGATCATCCTTGTCTGCTCCAGTCTAACCAGGCAAGCAGGAAAGAATGCATTCGAGACACAAAGGAATCCAGGAGCTAAGAATTGATTGGCTGGTTGAAAATGGACACGAGATGAACTTATAGGGCAGGTGAGATGTCATCAGGAGATGACACCTGGTGTTGTTGGCACCAGGACCAGGAGCAGAGAGAAGGCAGGGCACAGTGAGGATAAAATTAGTGAGCACTTAAAATCCTGGTAAAGGAATCTTGGGTGGTTCAGACAGAAGAATGAGATTTTCTCGGACTTCAGTCTCTGTCCTTGGTGTGGTGGCCCATTTTCTCATCCTGGCGAGGATGCACTGTTTAGCTAAGCTTTGTCCTGGTTATTTCCTGTGAAGATGTACTTTGAGTGAGATGAACATGTAAAAGAATGAGTTTGAGCGAAGCAGATTGCACCTCACGATGTGTGCGGCCTCCTGCAATCTGCTGAAAGCCTTCGCAGAGTAAATACTGGCTTTTCCTGAATAAGAGCGATTTCTGTCAGTAAATGTCTTTGGACTTGAACTAAAATGGTTCTTATTGCATGCAGCCCTTTAAAGCATTCTGCAGGTGCTAAGCCTCTGTGTCCAATTCTCTCTCTCCCTCTCTCTCTCTCTCTCTCTCTCTCTCTCCCTCTCTCTCCTTGTCTCTCTCTCTTTCTCCCTCCCTCTCTCCCTCTCTCTCTCTCTCTCCTTTTCTCTCTCTCTCTCTCCTTTTTTCTCCCTCCCTCTCTCTCTTTCTCTCTTTCTCCCTCCCTCTCTCTCCTTCTCTCTCTCTCTTTCTCTCTCCTTCTTTCTCTCTCTTTCTCTCCTCTCTCTCTTTCTCTCTCCTTTCTCTCTCTTTCTCTCCTCTCTCTCTCTTTCTCTCTCTTTCTCTCCTCTCTCTCTCTTTCTCTCTCCTTCTTTCTCCCTCCCTCTCTCTCCCTCTCTCTCTCTCTTTCTCTCTCTTTCTCCCTCCCTCTCTCTCTCCTCTCTCTCTCTTTTTCTCCCTCCCTCCCCTCTATCTCCCCTTCCTTTCCCTCTCTCGCCCACTCTCCGCCCTGTCCTGTTTCTCTTTCTCTGTTGTACATACACAGAGACGTGCACATGCAGGCACACACGTGCACACTCCTTCCGTCCATTGGAGTCATTGGAGAACCTTTAGTAACACATATGAATAATCCCAGGCTGGGATAGACGCCTCCGCTTTATGCTTTCTTCTCAGTATCTGTAGATGTCCACCATGATACTGATCACAGCGCGCTATAATCATCAACATCACTTTCATTTTCCTGCAAGATTGGAAGTTTCTTAGTAAAACATAATGTCAGGGTACACTATGATAATGTATCCATGAGTTGGAGGGATGTCTCAGTGTGGTGACAGGAGACGGCCTAGTGAGATGTGATTAGTTCGTTTAGGGCGCTGCCCTCCAAAGGGGTGATGATACCTCTCCTGGAAGCCTGGTTGATTTTCACAAGAGTTATTGTAGAAGAGCAAGCCCTGTCTCAGCCCGTCTCTCTGGCTTCCACCCTCTCCTTGTAGCCTCTCCCTTGTATGCACAGACCCAGTCTGCTGCCCTCCACAGGGAGCCCTCATCCAGAGCTGCTGCTTTATGTGCTTCCAAAAGTGTGAAGTAGATAAACCTCTTTTCTCTGTATGCCTCCCAGCCCCGTATATCTTAGCATACTAACAAACAATGGACCAACACAGGACGGGATTAATCCACAGATCTATTCTTACACATAATCTCCTGAACTCGGTGTACACTGCACTCCGTGGAACTGGTGTCAGACTCCAAGCTCCTTCCCTTTCTCTTCATTTTTTCTTTCTGCTCTGCATGACTGATCCTAGATTGGGGCCTGGTCCGTTCAGTCAGTAACAGTTCAGAGCTGTGCACTCCGGCTTCCTTGTTTAGCCTTCACTGGACTTGAGTAACTCTTCCTCCTGAGTTCCCCTGTACGTCCAGGAACGAAAACTGTCCCTTTCTGCCTTGTCTCTTGTGTGCCCTTTCTTTTCTCCCGATGTTTCCAAGTAAATATGTCCTTCAAATGTAAGAAGGAAGAGGACTAGGATTTTAATCACACTGGAGGTTAAACTAGAACTTTGTATGTTCTAGCAGTGCGGCCACAGGCAAGCCACTGAATGTCCCTGGAACTTGGTTTTTCTTGTCAGGAAAGGGAGCCGACAGACAGTTTCCTTTCTGGTGGTCCACAAGCATGTAACGAAATGCCCTGGTGTGCTTTCTGCTAAGACCTTCACTCACTCTCACAGTTGCCAGAAGGCCTCTGAGTGTTCATTCTCCCTATAAAACAACAGTATAATTTTTTAAATTTCATCTATTTATTTATTTTTATTTTTTATTTTTTGTGATACCAGGGATTGAACTCAGGACCTTGTTCTTGCCAGACAGGCACTTACACCCTCAACTATCTCCCCAACACAACAGTACAATCTTAACACTTCCATAAGTGTTGTGTAACTTCTGAGGCCATAGAAGCATTTCCAAAAGGAAGCTTTTCATGTAGATAGAGCTCTTCTCCTTTCCCTCTCTTAATTATTTAGCCCTCAAGTTCTTGCTTTACTTTTAGTTGTATTAAGAGAGGGAAAGGAGAAAAGCTAGGAAACATGACAGTGGCAAGCCATACAGTTATATGTAGAAG
>NDGN011388011.1:0-20210 GCA_002564285.1 Tympanoctomys barrerae | reverse complement strand
TTTTTTTTTTAATCATTAGAAAGCTCAGTACTGGGAAAATGTATTTCTGTAGATTTCTGCCTCTAAGTTGAAGGTTCAGAAAAAGATGAGACTTATTTTAATATTTTTTGTGCAATTTCCAACAGGGAAAACTTTTGGGATATATTTTTCCAAAGTTTCATATGATTGAGTGCTGAAAAGCATGCATTTTCTTTAGGTGCTACCATAGACAATGGCATTGGAAATGCAAAATGAGTATGTAAAATATAAACCTTGTGATAAATTAGACATCATTTTGTAGTATATCTCTACCAAGGAAACATTGTTTCGAACGAAAATTTTTTAAGAGAACAAAATTAAAATCCATAAAATTTGTTGAGTTCATTGGGTATTATTTCTCAGTAGCGTTTTCCTTAGTTGATACTTAATTCTCTTCTGCAGAAGATGCCAGTTTTCCTTGGATATGAGGAACCCACACTTGTACTTTAGAGGATGGTTTATCCTTCAGTGGATGAGAAAGAAAGTATGCCAGGATGAAAGATGATTAAATCCCCAAAACTCCCAGGGTGCAGAAGTATCTAGTTATAAGAGATGTGCAGAAAACCCCAAGGCCTTGCCGGATTCAATACAGTGAGAAATCTGTACTTTTCAACATGTATACAAAATTTCTAGAAGTAGAGTATCATAAAACATTGAAAGAAAAATTCCAGACCAGCTTGCTACACAGTGAGCTCAAGAACAGCCTGAACTAAAAGAAAGATCAAATGTAATGACCAGATGTACAAAAGAGCCCTAGTAAGGTATTTGAGTGTAGCAGACTTTGAAACACAAAAATAGGAAAGAATGAATTTGTGAGAAGGCAAGTATTGGGCACAATGCTTTAATTCCCATTCCTTTCTCATTTAGCTTCCAAATATGAAACTACATACTGCTTTACAGGTAGCAATGATTAACGGTTAAACTCAAGGGCTGGGCTTAGTGGTGCACTCCTGCAATCCCAGCACTCAGGAGACTGCCTTTATGCTTTTATTGATCTGGTATAATTGTGATGTTTCAAAGGTGTTCCAGTTAGTGGGAGCTCCGGGGAGAAGAGGAAGCAGAGATGGGATACTTTGCAATTTGTGTGGTCCTACCTCTTCCTCATGAGCAATGTGAACAGTGTCCTGGATGCACTTGGTTCCTAGAGGTGTTGTGACAAATTACCACAAGCTAGAGGGCTGCAGCAGTGCAAATACACTTGCCCCCAGTTGGAGGAGCACTCCCAATCCCCTAGTATCAAAGGGTGAAGTCAAGTCACTGATAGACCTGTGCTCCCTTCAGGCACTCTGGGGAAGTGTTCTTTGTTGCTCTCCAGTTTATGGTGGTTCTATGCACTGTAAGGGCCACCCAGGTAGCTTAGCGGACTGAGCGCCTGCTTAGGCAAGCGCAGGGACTGGGGTCTGTAATACCAGTGCTGGGGAGGCTGAAACAGGAGGATCATTCAAGGGCCAGTCTGCATAGTGAGACCCTGTTTCAAATACATAAAAAATAAATAATAAACAGTCACTGGTGAGTGGCTGCATAACCCCCTCTCTGTCTCTGTGTCCACATGTCTTTCATACCTTCTCCCCTCTCTGATTGCTGTCTTATTATTAGAATGCTTATCTATCAACTTTAGGCCTTCCTGGATAACCCCATGTGATCTGATCTTGAAAATTTTAATCTTGAAAATTTTAATTTAAGGGCTGGGGACATAGCCTGGCGATCTACATGTCTGCCTGGAAAGCACAAGGACCCAGGTTCAATTCCCGGTATCACATGCTGTGCCAGCCACATAGTGAGACCCTGTGCCAAATCAAAACAAAATAAATAGAAGCTTAGAAAATCTTAATTTAATTACATTTTCAAAAACTTTTTTCAGGTTCTGGCTAGTCATATAGTTGGAGGGTGCCACCACTTATCCTAAATGACTGATTATGGCCCTCATAGTTCCCCATCATTGTTTTTTCCTTTCTTGCATCTCTGTGCTTTACCATCTCTTGTTGATAGAACCCCTCAACCCTGTTTGTAGCTCTGAAAAGAATCCCTGCATTAAACTTGTCCTTTTAAATGTAGATGGATCCAGAAACAAAACAAACAAGCAAACAATACAAACTAAACATGATCTTATGTTGTGTTCTTACATTAAGCTTCCAGTTTCAGTCAAAGATGCTTTTCCACCTTCCCTTACTCAACTCTGATTTGCTACCTGAAAATTCAGAGAAATTGTGGGAATGTAGTTGAGTGACAGATCACATGCTTAGGATGCATGAGGCCCTGCATATACATCACGCACGGAAAAAACAACAAAAATAAAAGCCAGATAACCTAATTCTCTGATTTTCTGTGCTTCTGCTATTACATTATAATTTTTTTTTAATTTTAGTACTTTGTACGAAAAAGGGATAATCTTTATAATAAAGTTTTTCTCACTTTTTACTAAAACGTAAGGTTTTCACAAACATTTTTATGCATATTTGTATTTGTATGTTTGCTTTTCAGACAAAGTCTGGCTGGGCAATTTGGGAGGGGCTTGTCTCACTATGGAGCCCAGGCTGCCCTAAAGCTTGCAGGAATTCTCCTGCCTCAGCCTCCCAGGTGCTGGAATTATAGGCATGTGCCACGATTCCTATGTACCTAAGTGTTTTTTTATAATTGTGCAAAATAATAGAAAAGATCAACTAACCAAATTTTAGGGAAACTGATCATAAAACTCAGCCACTTAATCTACTGATATTTACAATTTTTATATAATGTCTTTTTTATTATAAAGGGCAGTAACCTGTACTTATTTGTGTGGGCATTTCTTTCTGATATGTAAACACTAGTTGTTCGATCTCATTCACTATCCAGTTTTATATGAACGTATTTCAGGTACAAATCTATTTGCTCAATGAAAATTGAAAGAATTCTATCAAAATATTTTATAAGTTGCCTTTTAAAAAATATATCAGGTTTTTCTTTTACACAAATGCGTAATTATTGGATGGGACTAGATGATTTAATTTTTAAACTTGCTTTCTGGAATGCCCTGAAGTTTATATAAATTGGCCCACGCCAACTAAGTCATTTTGAAATGTCATCACCCCGATGTGACACAGAATCCTAAGGCCCTGAGGGCTCTTATTGAATAAAGCAAAGTTGTTTAACTTTCCAACTAAATGTGGAAAGTGTTGTATGTGTCTGGATTAGATTCTATTCATGGAACCTGCCTGCTGTGATAAAGGCCAAAACTAGTCTAAAACTCCCTCAGTCACTGCTTCAACAAGTTCAAATCACACATCTGACCCCACCAGCTACAAAACAAGGTAGTGCATAGTAGCAAATCTGACTGCTACCTTAGATTCCCCTTATTCTGTGAAGTTTAATTCTATCCAATTCCATCTGTTTCACAAGTGAGTACCTGCTTATGCCTACCAGGTATGTGTATCTGGAGAACTAGATGGGTACTTTTAAATTATGTTGTTCGTGAGAAAATTATGTCATCACTCATTCATTCATTCATTCATTCATTCATTCATGCATGCATGCATACTAAATCTCCCAAAGTGTCATTTGTACCTTCAAAAATAATGCTTTCTATTTCCTAGACAAATTTCAAGTATGGGATCATCTCTTAAAAATATCTAAATTGAATCTTCCCTGTATGGTGTTCACATAATAATTTAAAGGAAGTAGTGGAAGAAAAATGATATTTAACAAATGGAGGAAATGCATATATAAATGTGCATATCCATATGCATATGTGAAATATGTGTGTATATATTTAAAATTATAGTTTCAAAAGTGCCAAAATTCAGGGCTTTGCATAAAAATAGCTCTATGTCTGCCTCAGTTAGTTTCTCTTGGAAACTTACAAAATATAATGTTTTTTGATGGCTTTACCCTTAATGCCCAGCTACATTAAGATAACAGTAAACTACATTCTTATGGCTGTCATAACATTTAGCTTGGTTCTGCTTGCAGTGTGAGTAATCTATTAAGATATATAAGGTGCAAAAATTCCTTCTTTGTGTCTTGGAGTTCTAGCTATCAGCTGTAACAACCAACTGCAATTACTGCTAGTGTGGGGCCTTCGTTGCTTCCCTCTGCAGCCCTCATCAACCAAAAGGTTTGCAGCAGTGACCCCTGACAGCCTTGGCCACCACTGTGGGGGCTGCCCAGAGCTCCTTCTCCCTGTCTCTGTTCCCTCTGCTCCCTCCTCTCTCCCCTTTCTTGCCTGTCATCAATCTTACTAAAATGACAGCAGACAGATGTTAGCCTTTGCAAAGATCAAATGAAATCTATGGCTCTGGGGCTGTTCACCAAGGGCAGAGCAGTATACACCTGATACAGGACACACACTGGCAACAGCTCACCTGGATCAATTTGCCAGACATGGCAAGTGTCTCTTTTTAGGCACTGGATACCTGGAAATGGATTTTGACAAAATGTAGAACTTTGCTTTAGGAGGGGTTGGCAATAGACTATTGAGAATTGCTTGCATGTGAGTGTGTGTGTGTGCGTGTGTGTGTGTGTGTGTGTATGTGTGTGTGTTTAAAACAATTACTAATGCTGAACTTACAGGGGACACTATTTACTTTGACCACAGAATCATGGTTTTTAACCCCTTCTTCCCAAAGCTAGACTGGACCAAGGACCCGCCTGCCACTTGCCCATTGAGCTTTTAGATTTTTCTTACTGGGAAAACATTACTCCATTGTACAGCTATGCTGAATGTGTCCTTGCCTCATGTAATTTCTTTACATCAATGTACAGGACTATTTATCCCCAATAGAAATGTTTACCTAATCTGGAATATGTCAGGCCATATGGTGTACATTGCATGAATTTCATCCATCCTTTTTAACTCCTTCCGAAAGTCTTTTTCCCCCTTCTGTCCCTTTGTTGTGGACCAGGCAGAAATGATTAAAGGGGGATGGAAATCAGAAGAGAGGGGGCAGGATGGAGAGGAAGTGGGAAAAGCACAGATGGGTATGGGGGAGGCGTCTTTCTTTACTGAATGCAACATCTTAAAAAGGCCAAAGAAGTCTCAGGATCAAGGCAATCTTTGTTCAAAGTTAGAGCAGATCCGGAATAAATACTAAAGTACATTCACAATCACCAAAGCCGAGAATGAGGCACTAATGATAACAACAATTCTGCAAGTCACCTGAAATTTAGGAAGAGCTGATCACCTTTAGGCTTTTATTTCTCTCATCACTTCCAAGAAATAATGAAGTCTTCACTGGAGGAAGAAAAGAGCAAGCCTCCAGTACTTCCAGTGAAAGCAAATGTTTCTATAATGTATCTTTCTACAGTATCTCCATGAAAGATAGATAGCTATTTAAAAGAAGCGATATCAAGGAAGAATAAACTATTATGTTTGTGCCAATGCTTATTCATGGTTTTATAACAAGACATATCTGTTTTCTTCATATAAATCTTGACTCTATATTTAGAGTTTGCAAACAATGACTCTAGTTTTTGGCTGCCTGCCACTTCTGATAGAAAGCTGGGATAGCCGTACTACATTACTGTAACATTAAAAATTCCCAAAATTCTATGTGCAGTACTTCCTAACATAGGAGAGAAATATGAAGTGTTCGTATGTATACAGCAGGATGAGAGGGCAAAGGGTTACACATTTCCAACAGGGGCTGGAGTGGATAGTAGACTTTCATCATTCCTCTTAAATTAAGGGCATCTACCCAAGCGGTGGGCACTGAGCAGGAGCTTCTATTTCAGGCCTTTTCATCCCTCATTTCAACTCTATTCAGAAGACTTTCAGCTTTTCTTGACTGTTTAGTCACTTCTTAGACAATGAATTGTTTAAGACGTCAGTTGAAAAGTCAGCAAGTAGTGTCCGTGTTAATATAATTCAGAAATTCAAGATCCCTTCTAAGTTACTGTATTCTTTCTGCTTTTTTAAAAATACCTAATAGTAATAAAAACAGTAGATCCTGTACAATTGTCATTAGCTTATGTTTTTTCCTGATTCTAAGGAAAAAGAAAGAAAAACAATATACTCTACTGTAAGCAATTCCATTAACTCTAGGATCAAGTAATATTTTGGAAGAGTGGAGTTAAATCAGGAGAATTCATTCATTTAATTATAGCATGTATATTCAAACACTCATTCAAACAAACAAACAAACAAATATGTGGCAGCATGTCTAAGCACTGTGATGAATGCCAAAAGCACAAAGCTTAAAGATTGACCCGCAGTCTGCTAAGGAAGGCAGCTAAAGCAAAGGGGCAGTCCAGTGCAGAGTGAGATTTAGCACAAAGGACAGATGCAGGGCCTCACTGACCTCATGGAGTGAGTAAGTGGAATTCTGCTTTGGACTGCTGGGAAAGGATACTTGGAAGTGGCTTATCCGGAGCAACATTCGAGAGAGAAATGGGCAACTATGTGCCAATCCACAGCAAAATCTAAAGCACGCGCAGAATGCAAAAGACAGAAGGGGGTTGGGGGATGGGCCCTGCTGGTGACAGAGGAGGCCAGAGAGGCAGAGAGCTGTGTGGTAAGGCAACCATCAAGAGATTTTCCTTTATTTTTTTTTTTATACCAGGAATTGAACTAAGGAACTTGTACAGGGAGGCACTGTGCTGCTGAGCTATCTACCTAGCAAGAGATCTTTCTTAACCTGACAAAGACTAACATAAATACACAAACTAAACATATAGCTAAATGATCCCACAGTTCCAAAACTTAAGAAAAGCCTATAGTCTTGACCTTATTTAAAAGTGAAACATACCCGATACCCCTCAGTATAGAGATTAATTCAGGAAAATAGAAAGGACTCAGGAAAAGTTAGAAAAGAGACTTAAAAGTAAGGAAAATTTAAGAGTACTAAATCACAATGAACCACATTTTAAGGAAAGCTTCATGTCTTTCTGAATGAATTGAATCACTAACTTGAATATATCACTAGTAAATTGTTTCTTGTGGTAAAATAGAAGAAAGCCAGGATGCCTGACATCAAAACAAGCACTCTAACTAAAGTGAATAACCAACCTAGGTTATTTGAGACACCACAAATTTTAAATCACATCTAGAGAAGAAAAATAATCAAATGCATTAGTTCCATTTGCAACCAATGTTGCTCAGCGTATCAATTAAAAGCACAAAGTGCCTTCCCCACATTCCTTCCACCCAATTTTCAAATATTTATCAGTGCATTTACACTGAACGTTTCATCACAATTAGTGTGGAAGTGATACAAGGCCCACAGAATACTGAGCTTTTCATTATGAGAGTGGATTGAGTAGGGCAAAGACTAAATTGTTAATATCTTAAAAACAAGAACATTAATTATTAAACAGACCTAGTAATACATGTAGTTATCTGTAATAGAAATGGAATGTGCTATTTAGCTAGTTTTTAATCCCCCATTAATGTATTTCTAATAGGACCCTTATTAAGTTATATAGATAGCTGAAAACTATATCAATAACTCTGATGTCATAAATAAGATACTGGTGGGAGATAGCACAGCAGTGTAAGTGCCTTCCTGGCAAGAACAAGGACCCACGTTTGATCCTTGGTACCACATGCTGTGTGGACCCCAAGCCCCAGACACTTAGCTGGCCACCAAAACCAGGCATGGTGGCATATACCTGTAATCCCAGCACTAGGGAGGCTGAGACAAGAGGAATACTACGAGTCTGAGCTGCATAGTAAGATCCTGTACCAAATAAATAAGTACATAAAAGACTAAAAAATAAAAAGATACTGGTAATAAGCTTACTAAATTCAGAATTAGAATCTCACTAGGATTGTCTTAATCTTCACTTTGAACTACGATAAGGAAAAATTGAAAATGAAGATGAATCAATGTATTTCAGAATATAGATTAATATTTACAGAAAATGGAAATATATGAGAGAGAGGGAGAAAGAAAGGGAAAGAAGGTGAGGGAAAGAGAGAGAGACAGAGAGACAGAGAGGCACAGAGGCAGAAAGAGACAAAGACAGAGACTGAGACAGAGACAGAGACAGAGACAGAGACAGAGAGGCAGAGAGAGAAACAAAGAAGAAGCAAAGAAGACCAATTCTGATCTGGTACCTGGATACCTTCAGCTTACAAATGAAATTCCCTGAAAATATTTGTTTATAGAATCATTAAAACAGACAAAGAAGAGTTATGGATTTTGCAAAAATATTCAATTAAACTGATCCCTTTCTCTCAATGAATGTTTAAAGACCAAACATTAATGTTAAGCAAGATAACCCATATGAATGAAATCTTCATTGTCTGCCCAGTAACACTGTATGCTCTGAAGTCTCACATGAAAAGCTATTCTAGAGCCCAAAGTAGGTGCACCTAGTTTATAAAAGCCTCCTCTTGACTCCATTTTCCTCATGTGACTACTCCTGTTCATTCCTTGGTAGGTCAAGAAACCAGAAGAAAAGGGAAGAGTTACAGAGAAGACTTCAACAAGGAAGTAGTAGAAAACTACATCCTTCTTGAACATACTCAAATTTTAAATGTTTAGTCATTTTCTTGATGGAAGGAGTACACCTTAAAATCTTCATCCTGAATACAGAGAGCCGGCCTCACTGTCCACCTGTAGGATGGATTTCAGAATCCACACACATGCAAAACCCACAAATGCTCAACTCCCCATGTTAAATGGTAAAGTATTTTTAATAACAAAACACATCCTTCTCTGTATGAAATCATCTCTCGATTACTTAGAATGCATATTATAATGTAAACGCCATATCAACGATTTTGCTGTACTGTTTAGGAAAAATATAACAAAAAAAGTTTATACATGCTCAGGACAGGTGCAATTAGTTTTTTCAAACATTTTAAGGTTGATTTAACTTGCTAATGTAGAACTCATGGGTACAGAGAGCTAACTGTGTATCAAACTGCCTTAGCTAATTTCTTTTTCCAACTTAGACTTAATACTAGCTTCATTGTTCTAATATGCTCCAGAGTTATTGCAAGTTCCTTGACATTGAGTTCTCCTCCACACATCATCCTAAAATTTGCACTCATGGTTGTTTTTGAAACTCAACAATGAGACCAGGTGTGGTGGTACATGCCTGTAATCCCAGCACTGGAGAGGCTGAAAACAGGAGGATCACTATGAGTCCCAGCTGTGTAGTGAGACCCTGTACCAAATAGATTAAAAAAAGAAAGAAAGAAAAAGGAAACTCTGGCTGATGAGATAGCTCAGTGGTCTAGTGTGTCTACTTAGGCAAGCTTAGGCAGGCGCAGAAGACTGTGGTTCATTCGGTCATACCACATACCACATAATCCCCATCCTTAGGGTTGGCTGAACTGGCAAAAAAAAAAAAAAAGAAGAAGAAGAAGAAAAGCTCAACAATGTTATTTTCTCAATCTAAAGTACTGAAAGTAATGAAAAAATTCTCTTAATTGCACATTCTCATAATGGGTTAAACATTGCCATCTATAGCTGAGATGAAGTGTTGTAAAAAGGGTGTACAAAAGAATACTTGCGCTCCAGTAGCATAGCAAGAATTTCTCCTTCATCTACTTCTTATTGTACAGTATGTAAACAAAAACATAGTGGCACCTCACTACTTCTCATCAATCAGTTCTGGGTGGGGTGATGAGTACCAGTAACAATGAGTCCAAACAAGTATTTTGGCTGGAAAGGGAATCCAGTCACAAGACAGTGGGCACAGACAAGTTCCGCTGTGCACTGAGTACCAAACAAACTGGGATAAGATTTTCACATCAAAATGTGTGAAGTACCGAATGCACTAAGTTTCCAAGCAGCCAAGTACCAAGGCCTGGCCATAATAATAATTAACTAGTAGCACAAGTACTTACTGAGCCAGACACTTCACATGCCTTGTCTCACTTAATTCCCCCACAGTTTTCATGGGATAGGCTTTGCCTTTTCCTGTTGGCAGGAAAGTGGAAGAACGGCTGGCCCAGATCCACATCTCTTGGACTCACTGTCATATTCTTTATTTTCTTTTTAGTTTATATTGTTATCGGTATATGCTTGCAGCACGTAGTGGTCACATTCCTGGTGGGAAGTTTCTACACATGCACAACACATCTCAATTGTTTTTTATCCCTGTCCCCACTCCTTAAATACAGCATTTTCTTGTCTTTCCAGATGAACTGATCTTGTGAGCCCTAGCCAAATGATCAGCACAAAATAGTTGTCCCATCTTTGTTGCAAAATCAAAGAGAAATTTAAACAAAAAATTTAATCTTCAGCTTTCTCAGTGCAAGTCTTTAGGAAACAGTGTAGCTGTTTCAACTGCCCCTCATTCCTACAGAATATCTCTGTATATTTCTGTTGTGATTGAACTAAGCTCCCCCTGCCCCCGAAATGCAAGGCTCGGCACTGCAGTCCCTCAGAGGGTTAAGCCATGCCATTCCTAAGTTCAGAGAAGGGACAGTCAGACCAGAAGAGTGGGATTCGAGAATGTTAATCGCTGCCGCTCTTCTCTGATTGGCCCAGAGCAAATGCTGGGTTCAGTAAATTGTCCTTGTCAGCTGAGCTCACATGATGATATGCTTTATTTCTAGACATGCCTTGAATCTGTCCTCTGAATTTATGTTCAGAAAATAAACACTTCCAGACGGCAATAAAGCATTCCGTTGTGGCTGGTGATTGCACAGCCTCAGACCTACCAAAGCTCTTTTCTTGGGAGGTTTCAAGGGTTTGAGTAGTGTAGGGTCCAAAATCATATGTCCCCTATTTACCAGCCCGGTTCAAAAGCATGCGATTGCGCCCAGACCTTTGGCTGTAGACCTCTCCTCCTCTCTGCTCTCCCATTCCTACTCTTTCTCTCTCACTTTCACAGCTAAGACTTTTCACTATGAAGAGCTTCACTTTGGGTTCCATTTATGCAAACTTTGTTGTTTTGTATAGCAGCTAATTTAAAGGAAGCTGCTATTTTATCAACTTAATCCCTATCGTAAAGCAAGAGAGACTATGACAAGGAAATATTGTCATGTTTCCTCCAGTTCAAGTAGTCCACTATATTCATAACTTTTACCCATTTCTGCTTATATTTGTACTTTATACTCTTTTATAAAAATTCTCTAACTCACCTGCAATATAACTGCTTAACCTTGTTTTAAGGAATACATTAGGAATTTGATGTGTATTCATATTTTCCAATATATACCTAAAAATTAAAATATGCCATTATTAAAGTAAATTCATCCAAGTACCTTAAAAGTCATTTTCCATACCAGTGCAGGTGAGATCCTCAAGAGACACAAGTCCAGAATAACACAAAAACCCTAAAGAAGATAAAGTAACAGAACCATAAATAAATTACAAAAATAATAAAGATATCAAAGATTCAATATTGAGAGCTTATTTCACCAAAGCTAAATTAAGCAGCTGTTTCATTTGCACCTGAGGTGGCCAAGGGACAGCTTCTCGTTAGGTGATCTGCCGATTGGATCCTGTTGGACAGCCTCTCCTGCTGCTGCTATGCACCTAGCCGCCTGTGGTGTGTGTGTGCACCTCATAATGTTTACAATCACTCTGTCTTGGATGAGAATCTCCTTTCTCCATCAGGCTGCTGAGGTCTTAAGGAGACCAAGTGGAAGAGGTACAACTTCTGAAGGAGGAGAGAGCAATGCCAAGGGGGAAGGGACGGTCTCCTTGGAGATTCAAGGTTTAGGCTTTCAGTGGAGGATGACATGTCTCTTTAAATTTTCAGAAGGGAAGTTCAATGACTTTTAATTCTAGGTGAAATGCCACAGATAAATATAAAAACTATGGTTGATAATTAAAACAGTGTGGGGTGGTGGAGAATAAATTGCATCAGGTGTCAGCAGTCCAGCTATTAATATGGGCTGCCACCGAACCATGAGACTCTGCTTCCCCTCGGACTTCTCTTTTATGGTAGTAACGCCACATGTTCTCTCCTTTGCAGCCATGGACTATGCAAACCCATCCGGAAGAGCTCATAGAACCTTCTCATATTTTGCGCCAAGAGACCATGACATCATTCCTTTCACACATGAAAAACTTTATTGTAAATAAAGTTGCAATTTTACTTACCTAAATGAAATGATTGAGGATTGCATTCTTATAAGGCAATGTTCCATCTCTGCTTTTTGTTAATGTTAGTAGTATAATATCACTTATAATAAGCTTGACCTAAACTTCTAATTTAATAAACATAAGAAAGCTTTTATATTTTTGAGTCAGACATCCTTCATCATTTTTGTCTTAAGTGAAGATCTTCCAGCCAAGATTTGGAGAAAACTTGGGATTATAAAAAGTGAACTTTGGACCGAGGAGATAGCTGAATAGCACCAACACCTGCCTGGCAAGCACAAGGTCCTGGATTCAATCCCTGGTTAAAAAAAAAAAAGTAAATATTAAGTTAGAATAGTGAAGAAAATTACTAGTGAACCTCAAAATTGTAACAGCTATCCAAATGAATTAAAATAAGATACACAGAATTTTATCAAGTTTTTAGTCAGTCAAGTAACAAATATTTATTGAGCACTGGGCATTTATCAGGTATACAAATAAAATGATTCCCAAGGCAGGCAAAGTTTTGCCCTCCCCAGGAGATTGTGTCTCAACAACAACAACAAAACCCCAACAAAAATAATGTAAAAAATCATAAAGTAAAATATAGCACAAATTTGACAAATATGAATGGGAGAAAAAAAAACAAATCTACATTATGTGATAAGAAATACTCTATTAGGAAATCTGAGATCTAAAGGTAAAGGCATCTGAGACATTAACAATATTATATTCATAGAAACCTGTGTAAAAGTCAAAGCAGAAGTGAGACTGGCAGGCTGAAGGCCTCGAGGGGACAACAGAGTGGCTGGGGATCCTCAGGGGGAGCACAGTGTCCAAAGTGAAATGGACTAGGCAGGGCATGACACTTCCTGACCACCTTCTCCACTGGGGGAAGACGTTCAGGTGTGTTTGTTTCATTGCCTTATGTGTAGCCAAGGTCACAGGAGAATTTTAATCAGGATACAAAATTTTGCAACTTGAATTTCAAAGCAAAATACTGTTGCTACTATAGGAAGAATGCATGGGTGTGGTGAGTTTGGAAATAGAAAGTCACAGTTTTGTTCTTGCCATTTCTGAAGCAGTTCTGGAAATGCTCTTTCATAGATGCCTTTTTTTTTTTTTTTTTTGAGACAGGGTCTCACTGGATAGTTCAGGTTGCTTCTGAACCAACTATATAGCCCAGGTTGGCCTTGAACTTGCAGCGACCCTCCTACCTCAGCCTCCTGAGTGCTGGGATTACAGGCATGTGCCACCATGCCTGGCTTTCATGGGTGTCTTAATGAAAAGTGTATTCATAAATATGGTGAATGCTGCCGCCAAGCGCACTCAGCAGAAAGTCAGGCTGAAAGAACATTGCTGTGTGTATTCACTCTTATTCAGTGGATGTGGCTCCATGTGATTTCTGGCTTCTCCCCGAAGCCCAAATGACAATGAAAGGTGATTGCATTGAATGATTCATCACCCAGAGGCATCCCTTACAGCACAGCTAAAGACATTCATGGTGAAGGACTCTTCCAGAACTGCTACAAACAGAAGCAAGAAGGATGGAGCAAATGAATTCAAAGCAAGGAGCGTTGTCAGGGGAGTTAATACCAATGCATCTTTTACTGTAATACATTTTAAAAAGTTTAAACATTTGCTGTATTTTTTAATCACACCTAGTATTTAAAGATATGTAGAAAGCTAAGAAAAAGTATAAGGGCACCAAAAGACCGCATCACAATTTTAATCTTGAGCAATTCAACAGTGTTTGGGTCAACAGTGAAACATAAAGGTTATGATCTTAAGGAGGAAGTTAGATGAAGGAGCACAAAGCTGAAGTGATACATTGAGGAGTTGTCAGTGTACAACTGCTCCTGTCCTTTCATACACATACTGCTCATTTAATTCAAATCTGGCATACTATATTAAGTGAATGTTAACTAGATTGAAAGGTGGTTTTGTTATTTAAAATCCTTTTGGACAGGATCCATAAAGGTAAGCATTGTCATCTACTTCTGACCAAGATTCTCCAACCAAAGCTGTTCAATGGTCATTTATCGATTGGCCAGATAATGCTCAATACAAAGACATTGCAAAATACCAGTGACAAAGAAAATCATTCATTTTGCTAATGTATTTCTGATTTGACTAGTATTTGGTTCTTTTGGTAAACTTGTGTATGTACACCCCCACCTCTTCAAGGACAACTTGTTGGACTTGGTCCAATTGAAGAAACTTTGTTATGATGCTTTTTCTCATTTTGACCCTCATTTACCTGCCTAAACCATTAGACTAACTCAAGCATGTTCTTATGACAGCAATAGGAAGGACTCAGAAGCCTAATTTACAAATATGTTTAAGTCTCTTCTCTCATCCTATGCAGCATTCCTCAATTGCAAAAACTTACCACCAAGCCAACTTCAGATGTGAACCAAGAAATAAGAAAGAACAAATGCCAACTGTGGAGTTCACAGGGGCAGGACCAGTTTCCATGGAATATGCCAGCATACTCCTTCCATGGAAATAAGGCTATGAGAATCACTGCTTTTGAAGAAAGAACAGCATCTATTCTATCACACTTGCATACCTTATGCATTTCTTATTCTAAAACATCTTCTTGATTTAAGGATTCAAGGCCCACCAAAAATGTGTAAGAGTCTGAAGACTTAGCTTTTTATTTATTTATACACTAAACTAAACTTCAGCTATAATTAAAGTAGTCCCTACTTATGCTTTATTTCACAGACTGTTGTTTCACCTCTGTCCACTTTTAAAGGAAATGTCTCCCCTTACTTGCCAAAATTCCTACAATCATCCTACATATTAACTTAATGGTCAGACTTTATAGAAAAAAGAAAGCAAGGGGGGTGGCCCACTGAACATGTGCCAGGTATTCCTCTACAGGCTTCAAATGTGTTTTTTCAAATATTCTTCACAATAGCTGATAGTTTGCATGTTATTTGAGATAAGAAATATAGATCCATAAAGTATACATCTTGCTAAAATCAAACAGCTTGTAAGTAGCAAAGAGAAAAGTCAAGAACTCTGTAAAGTTTCTACTCTTCCATAAAACCAATCATAATATTTTAACTTCTATGAACCCTGAGCTGATGTTCAATACCCTAAGGTATATAACAAACATCCTTAAACTTCTTGATTTACACTACAATATCTAGCATGGTGCATCCCATTTGTAAATGTTAACAGTAAATATTAGTAATCTGATGAATCTCAACAGAATGGGAAATTGTAACTCATACTGTTATAGAATGCCCTGCCTCTTACTTTTCTAAAACTATCTTTAAAAAAATAAATGGGAAATCATTCACTTTCACTTTTCCAGTGTAATGGACTAAGGTCAAAAAAGGTTCAAAAGAAGCTATAGAATGTTTTCAGGTCAATATATAGACTTTGTCTTCAAAATAGCTTTACTAATATTTATTTTCACAGAAGAGTAATTGACTCATGTGCTGTACTTTAGAAAAAATAGTGGAGTCTAGTAGCACTAGATTGAAAACTAGCTACCAAATAGGAAGATGAGATAAATCACTAGTTATCAGCTCAGAAATTAGTTGGTGGCCTCAGGATCACAAGTGGCACTGGCGTTCCATAAGTTTATTAACAACCTGAAAGATGGGGTGAATAGCAGGGCAAGAAATTTATCAAAACTCTATAATTATTCAGATACCGAACAGAGATACAGTCAAGAATAAGAGGTGGGAATAGCTTCAGAAGGACCAAAGGCAGTTATGTAATAGAGCTCCACAATGTGAATGGAATTCAGTGCAGCAAGTTCAAGGTAAGACACAGACGAAGAAGCAATTCAAGCTACTCATACACAGTACACTAATGGCTTCTGAATTATCCACAGCCACTCAAGAAAGAAATCGAGATGCCACAGTCGACAGCTCAAAGAATATGTTGACTTGACATACAGAGGAAGATAAAATATAAATGGAATGTTGGGCTGTATTAAGAAGAAAATCAAGGACAATATGAAAAATAGTACGTCTTTGTTATATGTTGAAACATATTAGTAGTCATTCAGGAAATATGGAGCTAAAATGTCACCTTGGATGTTAGCTTTAGCTAGAAAGATTTCAACTGCTAAAAAGATAAAAAGGCAATGAAAGAGAAAAATCCAAGGAAAATATAAAACCTTCCAGAAACTCTTAGAATTCCATTCAGAAACATGAGGGGTTTCACGTTTTCAGTGTAAGAAATAAAATAGTAACTGAGAAGGTTGTGAATGGGGACAGGAAAACCAATGTGAACTTTTAATTGTTTTCTGATAAAATATGAATGGGCATGTGGGCTGGCACAGGAAGATGTGGAAAAGGACACGGATTTTTACAATGGGTTTGTTTAAGTAGACCAGGAGCTGTCTGGAGACAAACACACACAGAAGCCTCACACGTCATTCCTGCCCAAACCCTGTAAACCATTATTATGTCTTTGTTGTGGATTCTAGGAAGAAAGGACAGGTTTAGCTGTTTATAACCATTAATACCCTACAGGAGAATTTGATAGAAAACATCTTCACATCTAGAACTGCAGGAAACTCTATGGTTACATTTGCATCAGTAGGACAGTTAGTGTCTTAAGGATGTTTTTATCATTTGGACCACCAGAGCCAATAGCTGAATCCAGTGATGCCTAGAAAATTTGAAACAGTTAATATCAATAGATTTTATTTTGGATTTTTTCTGACCTACCAGTTTCAACTCTTTGAAGAGATATGTTATATCAATCACAGTCCTTCAAAGAAAAAAAGGTCATTCTCAAAGACTACTTGAGTAGAATTTAAGAAACTGCATAAAAGTTGTTGGTTCAAGAAACCAAAAAGGATAGTGTAGTACAATGTGCCTATTAAGAGTGTTGTTGTTTTGTTTTTCCACATCTTCATGGAAAAGAAGATGAAATCAGAACCAGAAAATGTCGCCTGATGAAAAACTCTCTTAAAAAAGTATACAGTGCAAAGGAGGAATGTAGCAGAAGTTCCTGGATAGGCAGGAATGAGGCAAAAATTCACTAGACCTTCTTCTGTTAATAAAGTACTGGTGATCAGACTCTCATGACATAGAGCAAGAGGAGAAGACTTGGGGCTCTACTTGGGAGACCAGCACCTAGGGCTACTGCAGGTTTCCAGCAGACCTTCCCTGTCCAGGAATGAAGAGTGTGTGGCAGGAATCGGTGCTGGTCTGAAAAAAAAAAAAAGAATGAATGAACAAAAGCAGATGAAAGGAGGAAGCTGGGTAGCAGCACAGAATGCCCCGATGGTCCAAAATGTGTGGACACTGTTTTCCACGGCATTAACAGTAGTCCTCACAGTAAGAAGAATTTCATAGAAGCCTAAAAGAGATCATTGTTCTCTAATATTAGTTTTATTGTAAAATGTCAAATACAATAATGGAGTTTTAAATAGTTGAAATAAATAATTAAAATGTATCAAGAGTGTAGAGAGAAAACAAATAAAAAATAAACAATAAAAGTATCTGGCTGAAAATCAGTCATTGTCTAGCTTCTTAAAATAACCACTTGATATCAACTGAGCATTGTCTTTAGTTCATTTCTACATGTGACCTACAAGCACAGGATTTGGAGGACCTTGCTGTGCGCCATGATTTCTGCGTGGAGGAAAGTTCTGTGTCTCTTCAGTGTTGGATTTTGGGGTTGATAGGATATTTTATTTTATTTTATTTATTTATTTTTTTGCCAAACCGGGGATTGAACACATGCCCTTGCGCTTGCCAGGCAAACTTACTCTACTGAGTCATCTCCTCAGCCCCATAGAATATTTTAAATGCAACAAATCTAGGTTGCTCCCTACCTTTAACAGGGAAATGTATTTTAACAAATCTGATTCACCATTTTGTGAACATTAATTTGCCTGTAAAAATGCCCGAGTCTTGAAATAACTGCAGCCTTCGCTGGGACAACCCAGTCCCTGCAACCAAGCTCATGTCCAGCTGATTTTCCATCTTCCTCCAGGCTGGTGGCTCTCAGTTCTGTGGCTTTACCTTTGGTAACAACACTGCCTCTGAGATTACACTTTCTATACTTTGTTCCTCTCTAAAGAGTCTTACCTGGGTACTTTGGGGTGAAATTCCCCTGGGCACAGGGAGTGCTTTCAGTGATCAACAGGTAGATGCTGAACAAACAATGGGCCGGGTGGGAGTTAACCTTTGACAGCAATCACATGAACTGGGTCGTTAGGATACTGAGAGAAGTACTGCTTCTTCGTGAGTTTAACATCTTGCTTCTTTGCTTCGTTAGTCCAGTGGTCACTGTCTTGGATGATTTCAAAGGCAAAAATGATCTCTGCCTCCTCCGATTATTTTTCTGAGTGTTTCTGGTTCTCTTCAATGGTTTCCGCATGGCCCATTCCCAACGTGTTTGTGTGTGTGTGTGTGTGTGTGTGTGTGTGTGTGTGTGTACTCTCCTTACCCCCGTTAGTAGATGGCAAAATCCAATCAGGACTAAGATGGGATGGCTACTACAGTGCCAATAATAGCGCCTCATGAGCATCTACACATCAGCCACACTCGATCTCTCTGTCCTTCCCCACCTCCCTAGCAGATTAGTAACTACTACAACTGTACACTTACATTACTCTGGAAAAAATTCTAAAAAATGATAACATAAGCTTCTCACTTGGTTTATAGGGCTTAAATCAGTTGTACACTCCCAATCAGCTATTAACTATACATATTGCCAGGAAATATCTTGGCAAATATGCTCTGGCCTAGACTCACAAAGGAATGAAGTCTGTAAAGGACAGGCAGAGTGTGTCCAGGGTGCTCCTGGAATGAGCTGAATTTTTGAGGACGCAAGCAGAGTAAATGAAACTTTACAAAACAGAAACCAACCAGGGGACTATTCAGTGTTTGACCAAAACTCTACAAAGGCAGAAATGGCTGTAACAGCAAAGATCTAGAAAAGCAATGGTAAACATTTATTTTTTTAACTTGCCTTGAAGAATAATTTTATTATCATTTAAATACCTAACATCTGCTTTTTGAGTATATATTCAATGATTTTTTAGTAAATGTACAGAATCATGCAGCCATCAGCATAATCTCATTTTAGAAATGCTACTTCAAATAAGGCATGATGGCACACCGCTGTATTCCCAGCACTCTGGGGGCTGAGACAGGAGTCTCAAAAGAAAACTTTTTAAAAATGGTCTAGGGATGGAGAATAGTGCAGAGGCTCTGAGTCTTTCTGTCTCTCTGTCTCTGTCTCTCCCTCCCCATCTCTATCTCTGTCTCTCTGTCTCTGTCTCTGTCTCTCTGTCTCTCCCTCCCTCCCTTGTCTCTGTCTCTGTCTCTCTGCCTCTCTGTCTCTGTCTCTCTCTCTCTCTCTCTGTAATGGTGCTTCACCCCCCAAGACTTCCTGGGGTCTGCTNGCAGTCACTTCCTGCCCCCTCTCCATGACAACCAGACAACCACCCTTCTGGTCTGTACAGCTGTGGCTGTCACTGCCATTCTGAGACAGGACTTTTGTACGCAACTCCCCTAGCCTATGTGCAGCTTGTAGTATATATCAGCACCACCTCTCTTTTTATTGCTACATAATTTTCCACCATATGGATGTACTGTATTTGCTTGTCCATTTACTACTCAACAAGTTTTGGCTATTCTTTGGCCGATATGAATAATGCTATTGCCAGGCATGGTTGTGTGCATCTGTGATCACAGTTTCGGGAACCATAAGTACTTACTGATTGCTTATTATTTGCTCAAGCCCGTTCTAAATGTGCATCTTATCATCTCCTTTATTTTTGTTGAAAACGTCTGACTTGTTTCTATAGAACAATCCAGCACTTAACACTTGTGGAGAACCAGCACTTAACATAGCATTTAATACTGTGAGAAAATAAAATAACAATATTTTAAAATTTAATATTTCTTGCTTTTGAAAAGACTCATCAATAAATTCATTTTTTATAAAGGTTCATCTTTGTCAAACAAACAGATGTAAATAACAAATTTAAATATTTTGAAATGTTTGATTGGTTAGATACTGGGAAAGTGCTCCCACAAATTGCATGGTGTTTGCTCTAGGACACTTTGCCTTTTGGCACTTTAACTTTCAAGATTAGGCAATGAGGATGTTGCTGTCATTCATGCTGTTTAAATAAGGATGATGGGGAAAAAAAAGAAAAAAAAAAGGAAGGGGCTAGAGAGTTTAGCTCAGTAGAATAAGTGTTTCCTTGGCAAGTGCAAGGGCCAGAGTTCAATCCCG
>NDGN011388002.1:0-21033 GCA_002564285.1 Tympanoctomys barrerae | reverse complement strand
CACACACACACACACACACACACACACACACAATAAATAAATAAATAAATGCGTTTCACAAATATATCAAAGAGCACTATGATAAAATAGAGTAAATAAAACATGCGTGGCTTTTCTTAACCAATTCCATTTCAACTAGACCAGCTTTTCTGAAATGCATTTTTTATGTTGGACATCCTTATATAAAGCTTCTATTTGAGGAATAGATTCCATCCAAATAACAAACAGGTTTGGAAATGATTGTTTCTGGCCTCCTACGTTAATCTGCTATTATTCCTAAACCTTCCTGTATACTTGAGGATCAGGAGCTGAATAAAAATCTAAGAAATAATTTACTCCTACCCTAAGTGTCTATCTGTGTTGCTTTAAGCCACCTAGGTTTTGGTGCTGCTTTTTTAAAACTTTAGTGCTCCCAAGCCCTTTGGTACATTAGTATAATGAGACCTTAAAAATGTGCAAAATTCTATATGTTTGGTTGGGAACAGTACCAAAGGAAATCCTAGGCAAACCCAGAGTAGTGACATCCTGACGAAAGCAAAGGGAGGGTCTAGCAAGTTGTGCTTGTCCCAATAAGAGGGTATGGGTGTTTCTGTCTTCAATAGGATGGGACTCACTGGCCCCCAATCCCACAGACAATAAAAAGATGCCTTCAGAATTATAGCCTTTAATAAGGCTCATCCTTCTTTCTGCCTATCACAACGCATTCCCACAGGAAATCATCTTCAGGGACACCTCATTGCCTCAGGATGTAGTCAGAGATAAGGAGGACCACTGTACAAGCACAGTATTTGGTTCCTGTTTTGCAGTTCTGGTTGTGCTTTGCTTTCTGAGGGTTCAGGAGCAGGTTTGATTTTAGACTTCTATTCAGCATAATTGGTCAGTCTAACCAACTGCAGTCTGCCCACTTGTTATCCCAGAGCACCCAACTGTATCTCCCCAATGGCCTCATTTCCTCCTTCTGTTATTGTGTACCCTGCTGCAGCAGAGCTAATCATTGCAACTAATTAACTTATGAATTGCCTTGAGAGCAGGACAGAATTGCTGACATGAAGGAAGTCAGTGGGTTGGGCATAGGCAGTAAGAACTAGTCCCTTCCAAATCAGTCCCTGAACTTTGGCTTCCAGCCCTTGACCCTCTGATGTCAACAAAACCAGTCTTACTTTTGTGGTGAGCAGACCCGTAAGTGCTTCATCTGCCAGCTGGGAGAATTACGTCAGTGAAAATGGCCCTCTTTCCCACACATTGGAATGAAAGGGAGCATTAAGGCTATGGATCAATTACTGCACTTTGTATAATTAAGAGTAACTATGAAAAGAAGAATACAGAAGGCTTTACCTCTTCCATTAACAATTCTAGGGCTGGCAAGATAGCTTGCAGATGAAGTGTCTACTTAGGTAAGCACAGGGACCTGGGAACCATCCCTGGCACCACATGCCCCACTGGCCCTACCCCCAGGTGTGTTGAGCTGGCCACTGAGACAGACACGATGGTGCACGCCTGTAATCCCAGTGCTGTGGAGACTGAACACAGCAGGATCACTATGAGTCCAGGCTGTGTAGTGAGACCCTATACCAAATACCTTTAAAAAAATTTCTGGCCCTCTTCTCCAGGACCATGCTTGTGCACAGCCATGTTTGGGAAGCCCTAATAATCCCAACTCACTTGCCTCATGCAGAGCCTGTTACTACCATTGAAAGCATGGAAGTTGCCTTAATATTCATTGCTGTAGGGAAATTATCACTTGATTAAAGAACCGAATTCCACTCTTCAAATTAAATTGTAATTATTTGGTGATTTTTTTTGAGATAGTGTCTGGCTCTATAGCTCAGACTGGCCTCAAATTCATGCTCTTCCTGCCTCAGTCTCTCTTATTTTACTTTTCCTTTTTGGTCTTTTGAGACAGTGTTTCTCTTGTAGTACAGCTGAACTTGAACTCACTGTGTAGCCCAGGTTGGCCTTGAACTCATGGCCAGCCTCCTGTCTCAGCCTCTCAAGGGCTGGGGTTACAGGGGTGTGCCACTACACTGGGTTTCAAATTTCACTTTTAAATAATGATGACAAAATTTTCTTCAATGTATTGGTGTACTATCTTCTCCTTTTCTGCAAATCCCACCATTTCATTGATTTCTGTCATATAAATCAACCCAAAATAAGCCCCAAATCTTTCCAGGAGCAGTTATTCAAGTATCTAAAGATGAACCAATTATCTTCTATTCATCATCCTCTCCAATTCCTAACTGTTCTATTTTTTATGGCTGAACAATTCTAATTTCTTCAAATATAAATCATAACTTCTCACTATAATCCTTACTATAGCTCCATGAAACAGGTGCTGTTATTGTTTCCATTGTAGAGATGAGAAAGGCGAGGCTGCTATGGGTTAAGTGACTTTCCCAAGGTGACACAGTAAGTGTCAGAACTTGGACCCAAACAAACATGTCTCACTCCAAGTGGATGTCACTATTTTACTAATCTGCCATCAGTGTGTTCCAGTATACTGTGTTTGGACAGTATCCAGTTACAATCTCTCTCAATAAATGCAATATTCAGGATGGGACACATTGCTTGTGAACTTGCTTACCTAGCACAGAATATAGAGGTCTCCTGCTGTTCACTGTGCATTTCTTTTACCATAGCCCAAAATGACCTTGGAATTTCCTGGAAGCTCCAGTTCATGATTCATTTGTCTTCATTAAAATTCTCATCTATGTTCACATAGACTGCTATCAATTCTGGTGTTATTTCTATTTTATTAATTTCCTATCACATGCTAATCAAAGAACAATGGACGGGGGATACAGAAGGCTGGGGGGTGGTAGACCTGGGTGCACCCAGATCCCAAAAAGGAGCAGATGAAGAACAGGGCAGGGAGAACACTCAGTAAAAGACAGCCACCTCACTCACATTATGAAACAGGCAAACTGAGAGCTGTTAGGAAGGTCATCTGTGAGGATCTGTGGATCTCAGTGTGATCAATTCTGCCTGGGGAGACATGGTGGCAGGAATGAGGAAAAGATAGACAAGAAGACAAAAGCTGGGTTAAGTGGTGGCTCGTCTGCCTGCTTGGCAAGATGACCCTGTGAGCAACAATATGGACATGCATTTATACCTTTACAAAGTTAGTAAGGTGTGACACAAGGTTGCCTATCACTAATAGCTAACAATAATCTGTCCGGATGCTTATCTCAGGACTGAAGTAGCTTGTTTGCTTTAGGCAATGGGGCCCAGTCCTGCCTACACACATTTGACCAGTTTTCCAGCTTCCGTGGCTCCCAACAATTGTCCTTTTCCAAATTCGTGACTAATGTTACTCTATGATTACATAATCCCAGTAAATGAAAAAACAAGGTCAGATATTAACCCCCCCCCCATGTTTCCTACACTTTTTTAGACTGTAGTTGTGGGCTATCCTTCTATTTTATGGATTTATCTTATGAGTCTTAGCTCATGTTCTCCAAATTTAACACTATTTTGTTTTGTTTCTGGTTTTTCTGACCTGATTCTGCCATCTGTTGTCTTAGTCAACACACTCAACTATGAACTTCCCACAAATTGAATTAATATTTCTTCTATGTTATAGATAAAAACACTGAACAGGAGATGAACCTAGACAGATAGCAATGTGGTAGACACATAATCGTAAGCTAGGAAAAGCCTCTGTCTGTCTCACTTATTCATTCTTCAGCCCATATCACAGGGTTCAACATACAGTAAATAAGGGCTGGCAAGATAGCACAGTGGACTAAGCACCTGCTTTGAGAAGTGCAGGGACCAGGGTTCGATCCCAGTTTGCGTGCCGCACCGGCCTGCCCTGAGGGTACACTGAGCTGGTGACTTAGTTAGCATGGTGGTGCATGATGGTAATCCCAGCACTGGGGAGGCTGAAAACAGGAGGATCACTGCAAGTCCAAGCTGTGTAGCAAGACCCTGTACCAAATAAATACATAGAATGAAAAAGACAAAAATACAATGAATAATATACTGTTATGATTTGTGCCTAGTTGTCGCCTCAAAGCCCCATGCAGTCACAGAGCAGGCTTCTAGAGTTTGTGATTGATTCATGATCCAATGCTGGGATTATGGGTGTGAGTGTTACACCTGCCCTGGGGTGAGTAATCTGCATTACAATGTAAGTAAGGCAGAGAGGCTTGCTAGCTAGAGCTGCTCTTGTTCCTCCCTTTGCTCTTTGCTGTTTTTCTGCCACCATGAACTTCTGCACTCTTCCTTGTGCCAGGCTGCCTCGGAGCCAGCTTAGTATGGATTGAAACCTCCACTAACTGTGAGGTACATAAAACTTTCCGTCCTTAATTTGGGGTTTTGAGTATTTTGTCCCAACAACAAGACAGAATAACAGACATATACCAAGACTTGTTTTCATCAGTACATTCATTTGGATCCCTTTCCAGTTTCAAGTCATGGAATACAGAATTAGAATATCCTCCCTGAACAGGACCTTAAAATAATTTAAGTCATATGGGTAGAAAATGGAATCCAACAATGAGCAGCATTTACCTCAGTTCATTGCTTAGGAAACCACAAAACAAAACCAGATCAGTGATCCAGGATCCCTATTTTCTAATCAACAATTTCCTATTATTTTTGCCCACCTCTATAACAGAATTACTATCTCATGGAAGTTCCTGTGAAACTTCACCTGGCACAGGAGAAATAATTTTTCCTTCTGATGGGAGCCAAATGTTTCTGGGTAAACAAAGATAAATTACTCAGTTCTTTAGGCATTACAGCTCCGTAATAAGAGAAAGATCCCTTTAACAGACGGTTCCCCAGATCTGGATCTTGAGGGGGAGGGAAGCAGTCTATCATTTGCTCAGACATAGCAGTCCGCCTTCAGAGGAGCTCTCCAGGGTACTAGAACAAAGCTAAGCCTAAGACCTCAGAGAGCCGAGTATGCTATCTCTGCCCCTGATCTATCATGGTGTGCAAACCACACTAAATATCACCTGCTATGGGTTGTTGAGCACCTACTAAGTGCCAGGTCCCTAGTTTGTGATTTTTTTAATTTCAAATCCTCTTAACAATCTTTCATGCTAGCTTTTATTAGCCCATTTTCCAGATGAGAAAATGAAGATCTAGAAAGATGAAGTGACCTTTGTAAGGTAACAAATTAAGAAGACATTATGTCAATCTAAGTCAATCTATATAACCCCCAAATTGAATCCAAAGTCGTACACTTTCCATATCAAACTGTTTGCCCTAAAATCTGTCCTAAATTACTTCAAGCTAGACCTCACCTATCTCCAAAACAATTTACCCAGAAAAATATAAATTTGGCTACCACCCATATCTACAATCTTTTCCATCTGCTGCTCCAGACCAGGAAATCCCAGGAGATCCTTAATGTAACCTACATTTTCAGCTTCTTCTACCAGAAAGCTCTGCTCTGCCCTGTAAATAGTTCTATTTACTAGCCACATTACAGAGTCAGAAACAGAGGGACTTCAAGAAGGCATTTAACTCATTCAGTGCAGCTGCAGGAGGGCTCAGGAATGTATGTTCTGTGCTTGTGCTTAGCTTTTGCCCCATTAAGGAAGTGAATGCCATAGGTGAATGTTATAACTTTCTAAATATTCACATACATGTGTTTGATTTCTATTTTACATGTATAATTTTACACTAATTAATAGTTTACTTTTGTATGTTGCATACATAAAGTAAGAAGCACATTTTAAAGTTGTACAATTCTATGATGACAGTTACAGTTTGAACTCTGTGCTCCCAAAATTTATATGTTGAAGCATTACCTCCAAGGGACCATGTAGCTGTGCACTATCCATGTTCTAAGACGTGCCTCATTAGATGAGCTTGTCACTGCGAGATTACCACAGAGTAAATTTGCACAAAGTGATGCTTTGCTGTCACTGGGTAGTTAAAACTCATTGTTGACCAAAACATTATGTGGTACATGGCTGCATTTAGAAATAGGGCCATTATGAGGAAAATTGAGGTCTTAAGAGTGGGGGCCTAAACCAATAAGATTAGTGTCCTTATAAAAAGTGGAAAAGATAACAAGAGCTTTGCACACAGAGGAATGGCTGTGTGAGAACACAGGAAAAAAAAAAAAACCCAGCATCTGGAAGCAGGGAAGAGAGCCCTCGGAAGAAAATAACCTTCATGAGTACTATGATCTTGGATTTCTAGCCTCTGGAATTGGGACAATGGTTGTCTATCACCTAAGCTACCCATGCTGTGGTGTTTCCTGATGGCAGCCTCAGCCAGTTAATGCAGTGGTATAAACAACATCTACAATTACAATATATTCTTTCTCGTATTCCAAAACATCTCTTTTGTCTGTCCCTTCACAGGCAGTCCTCCTTCCCCTCCCCACCAGTCCCTAGAAACCACTGCCTTGACTTCCGCTTCTATAGATCTAAAATGTCTAGGATGTCATATGAATGGAATCATATGATATATGACCTTTGGAGTTTGAGTTTTTTATTTAGAATTATGCTTTGAAATTCATCTATGTTGTTGCATGGATAGTAATTTCCTTCGGTTGAAGCTGAGTCAAGAGTGTAGGAAAAAAGGAAGAGAGGTGAAAAAGAAGAAAAAGGGTAAGGAGGAGCAGGATGAAGAAGAGAAAGAGAACAGGGAAGAGGGAAAAGAAGAGGAGGAGGGGAAGGGGAAGAGAAGGAAGCAGAGGAAGGAGACAAACAAGATATATTAGAAGAGGGAAGGAGAAGGAGGATGAGAAGGGAGGAAGAAGAGAAGGAACAGAACAGGAGAGAGGTGAAAGAGGAAGAAAGAAGAAAGGGAAGCACCTTTGCACTGAGCTATTTTTTTATAATAGCTCGTTATTTTATTTTTTAATTTTTGTCCTTTGAGACAGGATCTTACCAAGTCACTAAGTTGCCTAGGCTGGGCCTGAATTCCCCATCCTTCTGCCCCAGCCACCCTGAGTGCAGAGATCATAGGTGTGCAGGATCATGCCTGGCTTTTAATTATTTCAGGAAGACATCTATAAGAGGAATAGCTGGGACAAGTAAAACCTCTAGCTTTAGTTTTCTGAGGAAAATCCACTCTGATTTTTACAAGGTTACACTACTCTCCCACCAAGTGTTCCTTTTCTATGTCTCTTTGGATCCCAAATGAATTCTCTGATTGTTTTCTCTAATTCTGTGAGATATGCTATTGGAATTTTGATTGGTATTGCATTAAATCTGTATAACAGTTTGGAAGGATAGCCATTTCCACTATCTTGGTTCTTGCCAAGAGCAAGGGCTATCTTTCCATTTTCTGATATGCTCTTCAATCTCCTTCTCAAAGTTCTGTAGTTTTCAATATAGAGATCTTTTAATTCCTTCATTAGATTGATTCTGAGGTTTTTTTGGGGGTTTTTTTTGGATGTTATTGTGAAGAGTGTGGTATCCCTAGTTTTTCTCTGTGTGTGAGCTTATTATCATGTATGGGAAGGTTATTGATTTTTTAGTGTGAACTTTTCTACTAAGTTTGGTTATTAAATCTACAAGTCTTGTGGTGGAGTTTTTGAGATCTTCTAGTAGAGTATCATGTAACCTGCAAATAATGATAATTAACTTCTCCCCATCCCACCCTCATTCCTTTTCTCTCTCTCTCTCTCTCTCTCTCTCTCTCTCTCTCTCTCTCTCTCTCTCATCTAATTGTTCTAATGCTTCCAGCACTATATTGAGTAAGATTGGTGATATGGGGCATCCTTGTCTTGTTCTTGATTTTAGAGTGAAAGCTTTCAGGTTTTGTCTATTTAGCATGATGTTGACTACTGGTTTGTCATAGATGGCTTTTACAGATTCAGCGTTGTATTTTTAAGATCTATGCATGATGAGTTGATGCCGAGTGCTTCACAAACTGTAAAGAGCACCACAATTCTTTGCTACTCATAGTAGTAATAACAATACTAAGTAATAGTAATTTAGAAGTTGTAAGCATCTGTTCTAAGGCTTTCACTAAAGCCCGGGTATAGAGAAATGTTTTGGAAAGACAGTTTCACATAGAGGAATACAGAGAAATACATGCTTAAATAGGTGCATAAATATGATTGCAATCATGTAGATGATTGCAAATATCAAATATTAAGGAACTGAGTAATATGAGCATTTCGAACAGGAAAATCTAACATTCTCTTGGGACTAGTTTCAGGGCCTCTGAGGCAGGTCACTCTACACATATCCTTTAAATACATATTCATAACAGACCCATATAAGATATATATATCTTATATGAGAGGTTTTGCGTTTTTTTCTGGAAGTGTAAGATAGAACAAAAGACATCTAGACCTGGGATGTAGAAAATTAGTTCCAGTGACTGCTGTGGAAAAGTGAGTCATGCTCGGTGGACCTTGAGATGACTGAGAGCTCCATAGACCACTGGAAATGAAATCACTGACAGCATGAATCGAGGTCTTGCTCCATGCAAGCAGATGTCCCTGCCATCCACATCAGCAGCATTAGGAGAAATGTTATTGCAGCTCCAGCTATGGAACATTGTGGATGTGGGTCTGTTTGTTTACTTGCAAGAGTAATTAGGGACATTCAGCAATAAAGCATCCCAATGAAAGATGATGTCATTACTCTGAGCTTTACTACTGAAATGCCAGAAACAATTTATTTTATTTTATTTTATTTTAGGGAAGGGTCTACAGGGTGTTCAGGGTCTCACTACTACATCAGACTCATCGTGATCTGCCTGTTTACAGCCTCGCAAGAGCTGGGATTAACAATTGATTTAGAGAAGGAAAAAACCCAAGTTCAAAATACAGGATTAAGTAATGTATGCTACATGAATTGCCCTTTAATTTGAAGTACAAGAAACAAAAGAGAAACTCTCCACCTAAAAATGAAGAGCACACATTCGCCATCAATGTACATCAGAGTGAGGTGGCCTGTGTGTCCCTGAACCAGCCAGGAACCATGGTAGCTTCGGCTTCACAGAAAGAAACCCTTCCTGGTCTTTTTTGACACCCAGTCCAAGGAGAAACTAGTAGAGCCATGTGGAGACACTGATTCTGCACTATACTGCATTAACTTCAGCCATGAGTTCTCCTTCCTCTGCACTTCTGGTCATAACGGCACTGTGCATATCTTTGCCCTCAAGGACACCTGCCTCAACTACTGCTCTGGGTGGGTACACCCACCCCACCTAGCTCCTTGCCCATGTATCATATCAGCCTTACCCAGTGCTGCCTGGAGACTGCCTCGCGTGGGCAAGGTGGGGCCTATGATTGGGCAATACATGGACTCTCAGTGGAGCCAGCGAGCTTCGCCTTGCCTGCTGAACTGCACACATCTGAGCCGTAGGTCATGAGTCTTCCAAGAACATCAGCTCTGTAACTGCCATCTGCGCTGGTGGAGCCTTCCACAAATATGTCTTCGCTCCCCATGGAAACTGCAAGAGAGAGGATTTCAGTGTGTGCCTTGACGTCTGTGATGATGATGACTTCTAAGGTCCTTTGCAGAGTTGCACCTTGGGTGTAGGCAAGTGCTGTGGAAACCACCAGCCAGCCAGCATTAAAGAGGCTTATGCCCACTTTCCACTCAGCAGACCTTGGTCTCCACCAACAGCTCACTTCCCTCAAGCACTTTTTGATGACTATGCTGGAAGAACTAGGCCAATGGTCCATGAAGATGGCAGATCCCTGGGACCCCTATACTGGAGAAGATAGACCCAGAGGAAGTATCCTAATCCTACCTTGAGACTTTTTTTTTCCATTTTTTAAAATGTATTTAGTACAGGGTCAATGGGGTCTATAGGGCCTACAGGGTCTCACTATGTAGACTGGACTCATAGTAATTCTCCTATTTTCAGCCTCTCATGCATTGGGATTACAGGCATGTGCCACCATGCCCAGTTTCAATCACTGTCTCAGTGCACCCCGGGGGCGGGGCCAGCATGGTGTGCCAGGGATCGAACCCTAGCCAGTGTGCTCTGCCTGCAGGCACTTGAGTCTGCTGAGCTATCTGGCTGGCCCACTGCCTTGAGATTTTAAAAAGATTACCAGGAAGAGATGATTTCTGATATGATGAATATGAATAAAATGTCCTTAACTACAAATTATTACAAATAAAAACAAAAAGCACATACCTATCTGTGAATGCTCAGAGAACAGACAAATCCCAACTCTTACTGCCCTGACAGGTTCAGAACAAGCAGCACCCTGTAGGTTAATCATGCTCAAATACTTTCCTCTCAGTGAGACAGCCAGATAAAGCTCTTGAGAGCTTCCCATTAACGTACTTTTCAAAATGTAAACCAACATTAACACCATTGTTCTCTGAGAGGCCATATATGCATTTCCCAAAAATGCAGACTTACTGGAAAATGGCCGGGTTTATTCTTGTCTAATCTGCTTTTACCCTCTGAGTTAATCCCTTAAAACTCTGGGTCCTTGTGTTGGAGGAATAATATCACATTATGATATTCTACTGATTTGCAAGCCTCTTGCTCAGGAACACTGAAATCATGAACTATGAGGGCAAACTGCTTAATGCTTAATGGTGCTGAAGAGACTGAAAGTCATAGTCTGTTTCAAATGCATCTTAAAAAGGCCTGCAAGATAGCTCAGTGGACTAAGTGCTTGCTTAGGCAAGCGCAGGGACCTGGGTTCAATCCCTAGCACCATGTGCTGACTGGCCCCACCCCTGGGCACACTGAACCAGTGGTGGTACATGCCTGTAATCCTAGTGCTGGAGAGGCTGAAAACAGGAGGATCACTACAAGTCCAGTCTGTGTAGTGAGACCCTGTAAAATACATTTTTAAAAAATACATTTTGGATATCTCTGAAGTCACCTTAAGGTGCTGACATGACTGGCAATTTAATTCCAGAAGTGAGAAGAAAGTAATGAAAATTCCCCTTAATCTCCAAGAGTAAACCCACCCACCTAATTATGTTTGTGCCTTCATTTCCTCCCTAAACCTGAACCACAGTAAAAATATTTATTGAAACTTCTTTCTATAGTAAAGAGAGAAACAAACAATTTTATATACAAAGAGTTAAACCCCTAACCTTGAGTCCTTAAATAGATTTCCAAAGATGGTTTAGCAGTCACATTGTTATTAACTATCCATGGGGGGCTTTAGGGAGCAGAGCTTCGTCCACTGCTCAAATGCATCTGCCGCTCCAGGAAATTGAAGGAGTCTTGACTTAGTGTGAGAATCATTCCTGTACAAAGATGGGATAAAGCTCTGAAAGGTGGAATGGTGCTCAAAACCTGACCAGAATGAGCAAGAAAATTAGGGCATAGCAAGGGAAAATGACCTGCTGCTGGAGTAGGATAAAATTATGAATGGCTCACAGCCTGGATTCTGAAACCAGCTGTGGATGTGCTAGGGGCCGGGTACAAGCACTACCAGAACAGAACTACAGAGCAAGCGATGGCTTCCCCTTGAACACAGGCATCCAAAGAAGATCTGGTGAGAAAGAAAGCCCTGGCATAGAGTCAAATGGAAGATTCTCAGATGTTAGTAGGAAGGCTAGAGTGAGGCTAGATGAAATTTGAAAGTCAGCTGAGAACAATCACAACTATGGGTGTATTAAGCCTGTGTGAGTGTGTGTGTGTGTGTGTGTGTGTGTGTGTGTGCACCTGTGTGCCTGTGTGTCTATGTGTCTGTGTGTCTGTGCATTGTGGAGCAATAGAAGATGAGCTTTGGCAGGATAGTAAGTGGTGGACTTCTTAAGAAACCCATGAGAACCTGTGCTCTGTACAGCATGAAATACCAAATATCAAATTTCCAAAGGCTTCTTCATATGCTCCTACTTATCATATGCAACCGATTATAAAAGCTCATAGCAGAATTCTCAGTTAGGAGGATTTCTCCAGAGAGCAATTTGAAAAATCAGTCTACAATGCTTTAAAAGGACATAGCTTTTGATTAGGCAATTTCTCACCTAGGAATTTACTCTATGTAAACAAGAAATGCAAAGCTCTCTGTCTAAGGCGGCCCATTGCAGTATTTATTCTTGTAATAATTAGAAGTTGTCTGTTAGAACATGTCCACATGTAAGCCATGTTAAATGAATTAGAGTACCTCTTCATGATCCAAGAAAAATATGCTCCCACATATCTTGTAGAACAGTAGTTAGTGTTACAGGGAAATGCCTAGGACAAATAATAAACATTTAAATTTTTTATTATTGTGCTGGTTTTCTGTGACTGTAACAAATACCTTAGATAAGTCAACTTAAAAAGAAGAAAGGTTTTGGCTACTACTTTTGGCTCACAGCTTCAGGAGATTTCAGTCCATGTTTAGTTGGCCCTGTTGCTTCTGGTCCTTCAGCCAGCGGGGAGCTATTGGTAGAGTAAATCTGCTTACCTTATGGCATATAGAAAATGAATAAGACAAGGGCTGGTGAGATAGCTCAGCAGACGAAGCACCTGCTTTGGCAAGCATAGGGACCAGGGTTCAATCCCCAGTCCCACATGCCATGCTGGCCCTGCCTTCAGGCACACTGAGCCAGTGACAGAATCTGGGCCTATGGCACACATGTGTAATCCCAGTGCTGGGGAGGATGAAAACAGCAGGATCACTATGAGTCTGAGCTGCATAGTGAGACCTTGTCCCAAATACACAAATGAAAAAAAAAATAATGAAAAGAAAGCGAATAAGACAGAGAAGAGACTAGTGCTCCACAGTCTCCTTAAAGGGCAGACCCCAGAGACTTAATACATCTCCCCTTGGCTCTGCTCCTTAAAAACTTTCACTAGGTCCCAATAGCACTAAGTCAAGAACTAAGCTGTTAGCACGTGAGTCTTTGGAGAACACTCCATCGCCAAGCTATAGCAAGTATTTTGAATTCTATATTATATTCTCTCAAATAAGAGGACAGAGGTTTTGAATTACCTGTATGCATGGTTTACCTATGGAGAAAACCCATGATACATTTTTAGTGAAATAAAACAAGTTACTGAGTTGAATTACAGTACTGTCATTAATATAAAAAAGCATGCAAAAACATGCCTATAGACCAGATATAATCATCGAAAATTAATAGAGATTACTGCCAGTTGTAGAAAATAACATGTTAATATGTTTTCAGGATTTTAAAAATCATTATCACCAAAATAATCACTTCAAGGGCCTCCTTATTCATACCAATTTTAAGAGTGAAGCCACACAGTTTTGTTAAAGATGCAATCCTTGAAGCTTGTTTATTTTTTAGTGAAGAGAATAATCCAGCCAGGGTGATTCATGATGACAATAACTCTTTCTCTTTGGTAATGCCCAGTTCCATGGGTGTCTCAGGGATACGGGTGGGCTCTGACTGGCAGAGACATCAGGCTAGGAAGAGATCCAAGCAAGTCAGAGCCACGTCTTCTTTCCGTCCATTTCTCCCATGTGGCAGGGTCGCTAACAATGGCCACCCACCCACTGCTATCTAGTTGTGAAACTGTTAGAGAGAAGTAACTTTCCTAGGAAAATGGTCTTGAATATTTTGGTAATCAGTGGGAGTCATGGGAATACTGATAGAAGCACAGCAGTCTGCCAATTCCATGAGGACACACCAGTAGATACTTTCTAGAGAATCAGGGCTCCACTACTGATCTATTCCAGATCTCACCCATTGAAGCTGCCTCCCACGTCCGTACTTAGACTTCACCCAACTACTCTGCACATCTGTGGAGTTTGCTATTAAAAGCTGGAGATTTCCCATTTGAAGTAGAGCTAGTAGATCCATCAGGATGAATTCAGCCCGCAGAGGTGCCAGGGGCCAACAGGAGCCAGCCGGGGAGCTGGTAACATTCCGATTCTTGTTCTCAGAGATCGCTGTCAGCAGTGTGTTCTACTTCTAGGAATCCGTTCTGGATACAGCAATGATTCATATATTTTTTGATGAATGGGTTATGCTACCATCGGAAGTTAAAAGAATCAAGATAAAAAAGCCACCTTAGATACTACTACTGCCATTCCTGGAGCAAGGATCGTAGTAGATTTGAGCTGTAGAAGCACCACACTGGCCAAGAAACTAACAGGATGATTCACATGGCTTGCAGCCTCCTGAGAGTGGGAGGGTGGAAGAGGGGAGAATAGGCTGGAGCTGAGTTCTCAGGAACCTGGCTGCAGGGTCATGTGGTCCCAGGAATTCGCCAGCTGAGGTGCTTTGGAGAAGGTGTCCCAGCTGATGAGCCCATTCACAGGCTGCCCCTGTGTCTCACTTCTACCTCTGGGCTTCAGCTGGAGCCACTGTAAAAGGTCATTTGAGTTAGCAAACGATGCCCTAACAATGTTGTTCTCACTGGGTGCTATGCTTAAAGAAATGTGTAATGCAAGCAGCTAGTGCTGAAAAGTACATCAGTGGCAGATGGAGTCATTTTTCCTATTAGGAAGCAAAAGTGTGCATTTTAAGATCATTTGCATGTCACCAAGACACAGGAGGTAAGCTCAGCAGTGACAAAGCCCATGTTCCACAACAAGAACACCCTGAGTGGCAAGGCACATGGAACCTGCAGAGCTGGAGCTCTCTGTGGGCTATTCAGAGAAAGCTCTTGGCTTGCCTGGCCTCGTTGTTCAAGTCCAAGAGCAAGATATGGTTAGCACTGGGTAGCTGAGCACGCACTCCCCACTCCATGCCCCTTCTAGACTGTGTTATTGATCAGAGTCACAATGAAGTTCAAAGTCTCCTCTTCCTCCAGCCTTATGAGCTCTCCTTCTTCATGACCAGCTCCTTTAGCATCTCTACTCTGTCATTTCCATACACAGAACTGTACACACACACACACACACACACACACACACACCCCTCCTGTGGTCAACCAGTTGTTTTCAAATCAACTGAACATTTAACTAAATATAGCTGATACCAACATTTGTACCAATAGTTCTCTAACTATTCTGAAGAATACCAGAATTTAGAATACTAGTGCTTAGTTTCTGGACAAAGGGATGCATGATTAAAGGTGCATGGGGGTTGCCTCATTGATTAAAGTGTTTCCTTCAGAATGTTCAGAGTGAAGTTGATATGAATTGAGAAGGGTCAAGAGGAAACAAAATCTTTGGTCACTGTTGGAGGGAAGATACAGCAATTCCTCTGGCTGCTTCGTTTAAGAATACTGATAAATTTGTGAATTCAACAAACAGTAAGTGCTTACTCCAATAGTATTCTAGCACAGAAAGGATGTGTCTTTCTCAAGGTCTTTTCATGGCATTTTTATTCTAGCATCAAGTGAAGACACTCGGCAATGAAAATATTTTCAGTGTGTGAGAAGAAACACAGAGGAAGTAGCCAGGGCCCCTTCAAGGGCTCATGGAAGGACTGTGTGAGCTGGAACATTAAGTGCGGTGTGAGTCAGACATGTGAATAGCCATGGGGGAGGTGTTCATGGCAGACAGAGCAAGGACAAAGGCCCAAAAGTCCTTAACTCCAAGGCCAGAGTTGGCGATGCTTGAGACCAGGGAGGGATGGAGACATGGAAGGCTGGGAAAATGCAGGAATTAGATAACCTATGGCCTGGTAGACCACACTACAGGATCTGAGGCTTAGTCCAAAGGTGATGAAGAGCCAGAAGGGGGCCTTAAGCAATGAAATGCTGACAAAGGACACAGAAAGAAGTGAGTGAGATGTATCTGGGACGGGCTCCCTATTATCATGGTCTATCTTCTCTGAGGACCAAAATACATCAACTGTGCTTTGCTGGCACAATCAAGTGGTCTTTGTGAGTCTCTGTTTCCTAATTCAGTCAAATCCCTTTGAGCTAAGAGTAGAGGACTATGTGGGTAACAGCATCGGGTTCTGAGTGTGGGCTCAACCAGGCAGCTGTGTGGGTGGGCAAGTAAATTCTCTCTCTGCACCACAGACTCACCATTGTATGGCAAAACCTAAGGACAAGTGAGAATCTCCCAGGACTGTGAAACCCTAATTCCAAGTTCCTCCTGGTAAAAGAACTAGATAAATAAAAAGAAGGGAATTGGGAACTCAGCCCATGTCCCTTGACTGAATGTAAAGAGGAAGCATCAAATGTCAAGTGTCAGGTGCCATGTTAGCTGTCACACAGCTATGTGACACACGAATGGTCTTAAAACAACAGAGATTTTTTTTTTCTCTCACATTCAGGAAAGCAGAAGTCTGAAACCAAGATGTCAGCAGGCCTAGATTCTTTCCAAGGCTTTGGAAGAAAGCTATTCCTCGCTTCTTCTGGCTTCCTGTGACTCTAAAAGTCCCATTACTTGTGGCCACAGGAATCCAGCCTTACCCTCTCTGGCCATTTAGCCACCTTCACTTCTTCCTCAAAATCTGTTCTGCCTGTCTCATACAAAGACACTTAGGACTGCACTTAATGTCCAGCTGGATGACCCAGAATCAACTTCTACCATCAAGATTGAACTCCATCGTATCTTTTGCCATCCAGTCTTTTCCATTCAATATATTAACACATGAAGTCATAACCACAGTTAGTGGAGTTAGGATGTAGATGCACATTTTAGGAGACCATCATTCAGTGGACTATAATTATCAAGTACCACCCCACCATGTACACCCTGAGGCTGTTAGCAAATTTTTTTCTCCTCTCTCCAGAGTCCCTACGGTCCCCAATTTTTGTTGCTTAATAAGTAAAGAACTCTGCATGGGATAGGCAGTTATTCAAGGAGTGCCGCTCCCAGTGGAAACTTCCAGAAACACCTCAAGAAGAACACCATAGTCATTTCTCTTACAACTTGTACTTGTTGACACATTGTGTCAACTTGAGAAGTTTAGAAGCTTAATTAAGTGACTCAGCAGAGAGCCAGGAGTCTTACTTTGTAAACATCCTCATCCTGTGCAAGAAGAGGGCATGGACATTGTGAGTTCTACAACCCCAGCCCCAGGGTAGCTTGTTTATAATATAAGGAGGAGAGAGGCTGGCTAGAAGCTGCACGTGCTGCCCTTTCCTTTGCTCCTCATTGATTTCTGCTGCCACAAACTGCCACTCTCTGCCATGTGCCACTTTGCCTGGGACCCAGCTGAGTATGGACTGAAACCTCCACAAACTGTGAGCTAAATAAACCTTTCCTTCCTTAATTTTGTCCCAGCAATGAATGAAAAGGAACTAAGACACAACTCAAAGCTTGGAAAATCAGCTGGACACTAGGTGGTTTGTGAAGCAAGAAAAATGTTGCTAGACATGAAATAACCAGTGTTTTAGTCCCTAGGTGGCATCTTTGTGTGCGTGCGTGCGTGAGTGCGTGCGTGTGTGTGTGTGTGTGTGTGTGTGTGAGAGAGAGAGAGAGAGACCCTGGCTAGGAAAATTGCACCACATATCCAAGTCTTAACTTTGTAAAGACAGGAACTTTGTACACTGGCTTTTGGAAGCCCACATACCACTTGTCTTCCACAGGAAGAATTCAGAATGTAACAGGATCTTCTTTCTCAGGGTCCTATGAGCTGTATCTTTATCTTTCCTTAAAAAATACAGCAGAAAAACTTAGCCTTTTGCCCTGTCCTATTGCAATATGGGAGGAAGTATCTGCCCTAAGAAGAAGAAGAGGATTCAAGTAAGATAAAAATCTTCATTTTCCAGTCCGAATGGCCCAGATCTGAACACTTGAGGCTTTTGCAAGAGGGAGAGTCAAATTTCAAAGATCGCTATCACTGCAGTGAGCTCTGTTGCTGTTTTGGAAAATGTTAGCAGATCCTTCAGCTAACAAACTCTTAGGCGTAGGGCCAGATAACCAGCTGTCTCCCACCACCATCCTGATCACCCCTCAACCTCTGTCCCCTCCTTGAACCCCCAAGCATAGCATCATAAAACAGTTTGGAGGGATACGCTGTGAATTAGCAAGAATATGACAGAAAGTCAGAAGAGCCACAGGAGGAGGAAAACATTGCCCTGATCCCTTCATGCTGCCTTAATCGAGCCTTTAAGGAAATACATGAAGTTTGCTACTAGGGAAAAAGGAAGTCCATGTGTTGCACACCTATTATTTTCCTGGCTATCTTCACAACAACCCTGTGGAATAAGCATTATCAAGGGCTTTAAAGATAGGGGTACTAAAACCCCAAAGTGAAAACAGTACACAAAACAACCGTCCATCGACAAGGCATATTCATACGGTGAAATACTAGACAACTGCCAAGAGGTGTAAAACTCTGACACCAGCCACAACCTGGATGAAACAGGAGACATTAGGAAGCGGGCACGAAAGTACAAAGAGCGTGTGATTCTGGTCATGGGAGTTAGCTAGAGTAAGCCAAATCCTGCAGACACAGAAAGAGTGCTGGGAGCTTGGGTGCTGGTGTACGAGATGAGCTCCCGACATGGGCAGCTTCCGTTTGGCGTCCTGAACCCGCCCTGGAAATGGACTGCGATGACCCGTGGCGTTGAGAAGGCGCTGATGCTGCTGAGCTAGACCGTTAAAAATAGGTCAAATGGCAGACTGGATGTTATGTCTGTTTTACTGTAAGAAGACAAGGACACAGAAAGAGAGAGGAGATTGTTCAAAGCCACACAGCTATGCGAAGGGCAGCCAGCACTGAAGCCATCTGTCTGTGAGACACGTACAAAGTGATCTTAGGAGGAAAAATCAGAAATGACAATTTTGACCTCCAGGTGTAATAGAATGTGTCACGGAATCACCAATAACCACTCCTTTCAACCCCAAGCTGATTTCCTGACTAAAGATAATTTTTTTTCTTTTCATTTCAGTTCAGTTCATTTCATTTCTTTTCTTTTTATTGTATTTGGTACAGAGTCTCACTACTCACCTTGGACTCCTAGTGATCCTCTTGTTTTCAGCCTCCCCAGCACTGAGATTATAGGCATGCACCGCCATGCCCAATCTTGGGGGCTGGCTCAGTGCACCCAGGGGTGAGCCCAGCATGGCATGTGGTACCAAGGATCGAACCCCAGTCCCTGTGCTTGCCTAAGCAGACACTTAATCCACTGAGCTATTTCGCCAGCTCTTGACCACAGATTTTCCAGATGACTGGCTGAGGAATGTGGCGCGCTGGCATTACCTAACCATGTGCTCAGAAGTTGCTCCTGCAGACGGCTTCATCTGCTGCTTTTCCTCTCCTTCTACTTCTATTTGAACTTTGAGAATGAATAAAGAATGAAAAGGAAGTCAAACATAGCTCCTACAGCCTACACACAGCAGCAAAAAATGAGAATAAATACAATGATTCCTTACGGGTGGTGTAATGGAATTTTCAGGTCACTAAGTGAAAACACGAATGTCTTCTTTTCTCCCATTCCCAGATATGAGGCACGATAAGGGGATTAATACCAATACTTTTACTCAGTAGAATTCAATTTTGAAAATTTAATTCCAAACTGACAGCAGATTCTTTGCTAGTGTAGATGTTGAGTAATCCAAAGTCTCCGATGGAAATCAATTTTCTAAGATTTATTTTCAGTTTCCTCCACCACCACAACCACACAGAGACAAATTCTTATTAGGGGTACCATACCCTGGGGATAGTTAGTGAAAGACCACTTAAGACAGATTAAGTATTCTACCCTTTTCTGGTGACACTAATTGCAAATACTTATGGAATTTGTGCTATGCGCCAAGAAATGGTCTGATTTTTTTTTATATTAGCACCTCATTTAATCTCCACAACGCCTTGATGTGATAAATAGGCATGGTCTCGTCATTAGAGGAAACTGAAAAAGTTTGCTTTGTGTCACACAGTAATTAAAGCTGAAACTGTCATTTCTGGTCCCCTTGTAGCGCTACTTGAACTATTCAGTCACACAGGCCCAAAGAGAGAACAAAAGGTCATTCCAAGGCCGATTTCGGACACACCTGTGTTAAATTGTTTCACTCATAAGGAATATGGAGGCCAGATGTGGGGTGCAAGGTTGGAGTGAGATTCTCCACCTGAATTCTGGATGACTTTCCTGATCCACCAAACACAAGCCTTCCCTTTTATACCCTTTAAATATTCATGAACGCAACTACTACAGTTGCTAAAGCTGCACCTCCGAGGAAGCTGTGTAATAAGATGACCTAATTCAGCCAGCATATTGTTCACTGTCTAATTTAGAGGTCAGCTCATTCTATTTTGAAAGCAGGAAGGGGAAGCCATGGAGAGACCTTGGCACGCCTGGCCCTCTGTTCCATAGCTCATAGCTTCAGGACCGAAGGGACATACGTTTACCTCTCTGGGCTCATTTCTTGTGAAAACAAGAGGAATTTTTGGAATTTAGTGGAAACACTAAAAGATTTTTTTTTTCCAATTTAGACTCCCTGTCACCAGCACTTACGATAATCAGTTTCACAACCAATCTGTTCTATTTTGTTCAATTATGAAATTCTTTTTTAAAAAAAAAAGTTTCTCAAATCACTTCCCATCTAAAGTTCGGTGATTCTGGTGTAGAAGTGTCTTCCCTGGCCTCCTTTGACTTGCAGGAACTTGTTTGTCTGATAACCAGGTGCAGAGACCCTGCAGGATCTGAAGCAGAAAAGATTACGGCACAAAGCCTAAAGATTTAGGGGAGTATTTTAAAAAGCAAGTCTGTCCCTTCGGCCAGAAATGGCAAGGACTGGTATGGTAAGGACAAACTTCCATCTTCTTGACTTTCTGAACTTCTCACTCCACCAACAGAAAGAAACGCACCATGAACCTTACACTGTTGCTAGGTTAGTAGAAGTCATCCAGGGACAGGAGTGAGCAAAAATCCTGCTTTAAACTGGTTCAGTCTCCAAACTTGTACCGGAAAAAATCTTTACCACCAAGACTAATGTCTCCCAGTGGTTGGAGTTAACATGGATCCTAATCCTCAAAGGAATGATAGAAAGTTTTCCATATCTTGCATGCAGATCTGCAGTGATCCAGGTTTTCAGGAAGAAGTCTGCCTTGAGGCAGCTTTAAGCGTGGAAGACCTCCCCTGAGCTGGGTAGAAAGGGAAACGAAGAATGCTCCTGTCCCCGAGGCAGTAATCCCTGACATTTTCTCACAGGGAAAGCTCACTAACAATGGTGCATAGTGATGGGTCTTTTTAACCTTATGGAAAAACCAAGCTACTAAAAAGTATCAGGGTGATTTACATTGAAAAAAAAAAAAAAGTCATTGTATGATATCTTCTCCTAGTATTAGAAACTTTAAAAAGTATATTTCCATTTTC
>NDGN011387985.1:0-11852 GCA_002564285.1 Tympanoctomys barrerae | reverse complement strand
TCATTACTCAGGAAGAATTATTGCTGAAGGCCACCAGATAAGGTCCTGTTTTACATTCATGCCTGCTTACTATGAGACTCGCTACCCCATTTGGTCCTAGGCCTAATCATTTTTACCTGAGCAATGGTGCTTGTAATGCCATTGATTGACCATAGTTTTGTCCCACCCCACATCCACCTAAGCGAGTTCCCATTTCCTACACTATAAAAGTCCCTGTAAGAGACCGCTTCCCGGGCAACCTGTTAGGGTCCCCTTTTTGTGTATCTCCGACAAAAGCTTTCCTTTGCCATAAAGTTTTACCCTCAACCTCTGTTTGTTCCTAAAATTCATTCTTCGGTTTTAGAGAACATAAACTTGTGCAGGTCAGATCGGGAGATCATTTTTCCCCATGTCATTTGGAAGTTCCCTATATCACCATTAGTAAGAGAACTTGATTTTTTTTTAATTTATGTATTTAGTACAGGGTCCTCAGGGTCTCACTACACAGATCAGACTAGTGGTGATCCTCCTGTTTTCAGCCTCCCAAGCGCTGGGATTACAGGTGCATGCCACCACACCCAGTCTCAGTGGCAGACTCAGCACAACAGGCTGGGGATTGAACCCTGGCCCCTGCATTTGCCTAAGCAGGCGCTGTAGTCTGCCAAACTATCTGGCAGGCCCCGGTTACACCATCTTTTACAACTCTGCTTTCATTTGTTTCTTGCAGGCCTAGTATTTATAACATCTCTGATTGGGCTGCAGGTCCTACATTAACTAGAAAATAGTCCCAAAAATGGGACTTTTTTTTTTTTTTTGTGGTACCAGGGATTAAACTCAGGACCTTGAGCTTGCCAGGTAAGCACTTATTCTACTAACCTATCTCTCTGGCCCTTATACAGGCCTTCTTTGTAAGATTTACACCTAGTAACATCTGTGTTCTTACATCAGCTTCAACTCAACATGACAATGATTATCTTCAAGGCCAGGCCACTCCCCTAGTGCTGCTGCTGCTGCTGCCACTACTGATTGAAGAATCAGTTTAAGACTAGACAAGGTAGTGCACGCCTGTCATCTCAGCATTTGGGAGGCTGAGCAAGATTATTGTGAACTCGAGGCCAGCCTGGTCTCTATAGTGAGTTCAAGGCCAATCAGAACTACATGATGAAAACCTGCCTCAAAAAGCAAAAGGAAAAAAAAAAAAAATCACAGTTTGCCATCCACTGCTATAAAGCAGGGCGAGCAACCCGGGCTCCTCTGGGCAAATGCAGCCTGCCTGCCCGGCTTCCACCAACCACAGGCTCAGGAAGAAAAACTTGAGCTTCTGTCTTGTTCTTGGGCGGGGCTTAGAGCAGATGTCACCTTCGTTGCTGTGGCACCTGGCCCAGGGCTTGCTGGAGCACACTGCTAGTATGTCAGAGTAGGTCGGCAGCGCAGCCAGGCCCTAGGCCCCACGTCTGGCCCCTGCGTTCCTCTCCGGCTCTGTCCCCGCTCTACGTCCCGGCCACCATGAGCTGAGCAGCTCTGCCCCCAACACTTCCTGATGTTTCCTCCTTGGCTCCAGCCACTTGTGACCAGACCCCCCCCCCCAAAGCACGACCTCAATTAAATCTTTGCTGTCTTAGGTTGCGTCCAGTACTGTGTCTCAGGAACAGAAACCCTGACAGATGCAGTGGTCGCCCTCCGGACTCATCTGCTAGAACCCACCACTTGTGGCGACAGCGCTGCGAGGTGGGATCTTCCAGGAAATGCTGCAGTCAGTCCCGAGGGCTCTGGCCTCGGGACCGGATTGTCCCCCACATAAAAGAGAATCAGAAGGGAGCTGCCTCGCCCTCCACTCTTGCAGGCCCGGCCTGCGTGCCGGGTAGAGCAGAGAACAAAGTCACCCAGCGCGAGGCCTCCAGGACCTTGTGAGCCACCTTCCCAGCCTCTAAACCTGTAATAAATAAATGGCTCTCGTTTCTAAATCACCTAGTCTAGGGCACGTTGTTGTAACAGCCCTGGCAAACTATGGTCCGTTGCTACTTCGCGCATAGGTCTGAAGTCCCCATTCCGCCTAAATGAAGAGTTGTGACCATCTTCTCACTGATCTTCCCACAGTAAGAAAGGCACTCTAAGTGGAAAGCATACAGCTTTTCTTACAGGATGCAGAAATGCCACTTAATTTCATTTTTGTAAATTTTTATTTTGCCCAGTTGACCAGTGGGGCGTTACATTCTCGCCCCTTCAAATCGCAGTCGGACTCCCCCCTCCAGCACTGCACCCTGGCCCCCCAGCAGCAAGCCTTATTTCCTAGCTCCTGGAGAATGACCTCTGAGCACTATAATTTAGAGATGGTTTAAGTGTCCGGGAAGTCTTCGTGGGCTGACATTTAATTTGCACTGTGAGGTGTTTTCATTTTGTTTTTGAGACAGGGTCTCTACGTATTTGGGGCTGGTCTTGCACTCGCTGTGTTCCTCAGCCTGGCCTCGAGCTCAGCAGTCGTGACTCAGCCTCCCACATGCCGGGATGACAGGCGTGTGCCGCTGTGCCGGCTTGTGACGTGTTAAGAAAGTGGAAGCTGGGAGATGACTAACATTGAATAAGAATAGCACCCCCATGGCTGGATCTTTGGAATGTCTAAGAAGTGGCAAGTCAGAAGTGGGTCCCAGGGGTGGCACACACCTGGAGTCTCTGCTACTTGGAAGACTGAGGCAGGAGAGTCAGGGACTCACATCTACCAACGGCAGCCGTCTCAGTTACTTTCTCATTACTGGGGCAAAATAGCCAGCATGCTCAGGTGAAAGGAGGTGAAGTTGGTTCTGGCTCCCAGTTTGTGGTAGTTCCAAGGCAGGGCAGCGTGGCAGAGGGACACACACAGAGGCGCACTAGTTCATGACGTGGCAGCCAGCAGCAGAGCAGTGTCGGGGAACAGGAAGGCCGCGTGCGTCCAGGCTGCACCCCAGGGACCCAGCTCCTCCCAGGCTTCACCTCCCAACATCACACCCAGCCACTGCCCGTCGGTGGCCTAATCCAGTACGGCGCACCCATGACCCGGTCACCTGCCAGCCCCCCCACCACCACCACATGATGCTTCAGGAGACACCCGTGTGTAAGCCGTGACAACCGTGTAGCAAGTAACGATCTTGGCCTCAGAATTCAAAAATGAAAACAGCCAGGGTGTAGCTGAGTGGTAGGGTACTTGGCCAGCATGCGCAGAGCCCTGTGTGCCACCCCAGGACTACAGAAAAGAGAGAAGACGGGGAGAGAGACGCATACACGAGCGCTGCCTCCCTCTGGCCGTGGGGTGGAGGGGCCGCCTGAAGATTCTGCCAGGCAGAAGCTGTGCCCACGTGAGAGCCACAGACTTCGCCCTTTCAGAACCATGAGCCCAAATACACGTCTTTTCTTTATAAAGAAGGCTGCTTCAGCCAGGCGTGGCAGTACACCCTGTAATGCCAGCACTTGGGAGGCCGAGGCAGGGGAATCGGGAGTTCACGGCCAGGCTGGGGTACATAGGAAGTTCACTGCCCACCCGGACTATGTAGTGAGACTCATAAACCAAAGGAGGAGAAGCCTGACTCAGGTATTTTATTATAGTAATGAGCTAATACCCTGGCCTTCACCTTTGTGTGCTTACATCAGATACGAAATGCGGGCTCTCAGGCTGGGGGTGTAGCTCAGTGTTAGAACGCTTGCCTAGACCTGGGGAAATAAAGGTTGAGGAGTTAAAGTCTTCCTTCTCTAAAGGACTAGAAATTGAAGTGAAGAAAGATTCCCTCAATCCAGACAATACAGACTGGCAGCACTGGAGCAAGCAGACAAGGGCTGCGCGTGATTTTACGGACTCCCACTTTCCAGGTATCTCGTGACACACGAGCTAAGGAGCTAAAGAACTGCAGGATCACAGAATTATGTTGCTCTGTGTAATTCATGCTCTGCATCCATTCGCCTGGAAGTTTCCAGCTGACTTGAAATTCCCTCTTGGTCTCCCAGCAGAGAGCTTTATCTGGAAACAAATCTCAGGGCTGAAAATGGGTTCCAGGCCGGCAGGGCTGAGGTGCAGGCTGCAGACCGCTGGGTGGCCGGGCTGGTCCCGGGACTCCGCAGCAGCACGGGGGTTCTTTATGTATTCATGAGCTGTTTTGAGTAATGTCTCGTAAACACCGTCATGGGACTCTTGTGAGAAAGGCAGGGACTAATCTTACAGATGTGGAAACTGAGGCCCCAGACGTTAGAAGACTTTCCCACAGTCATGACTGTATAAGGACAATCCACCTACTGGAAGGTATGTTATGAGTGTAGCCACCCTGTGCAGGGTGTGTGTTTGTTTTAATTTATTGGTAAGAGAAGCGGCGGTAGGGAAAAGTGTAAGTATCCTCCTGCATCAGCCTCTAGGGTGCTGGGGTTACAGTCTGTGCCACCATACTCAGCTCTTGTAATGTTTTTTGTTTTGTTTTGTCGTGGGCTGGGGCGGTAGTTCAGTGGCATAAGCCTGGCAAGCACAAGGTCCTGAGTTCAATCCCCAGTCCAAAAAAACCCCAAGATTGTTTTGTTTTGTTTTTTGAGACAGGGTCATACGTCGTAGTTCAAGGTGGCCTTGATCTCACTATGAAAGCGGGCTGTCTTTGAGGCCTCAGGGGTCCTCCTGCCGCGGCCTCCGGAGTGCTGGATCACAGGTGTGTGCCACCACACCGGCTTACAATGTATTTTGGCATCGCTGTCCAGCACAGGCAATCTTTTCCTTTAATTTCAGTTTATTGGCACAGTTTAGGTGTTCATAATGACCACATCCCTTGTAGGGCATCTGTGTCTGTGCATGATGTATCTTGATTCCCCTTTGTGCCCCATTCCCAGCCCCTCCTTTCAAGCCCCCTTCCCCTCCCTCTTTACAGAGTTCGGTTTTCAGTTTATCTTCACATTTTTCTTTCCCTTCCTTCCTTTCCCCTGTCCCTTCATATTTCCTTCTTCCTTATGGACAGCTTCTTCCTATTTCATAATATTTATTGCACTTTTATGTCTTACATTTTCACTCTCTCCCGTCATAGAGATAGTGCAGTATTTACACATGTGTGTCTGATTGATTTCACTTATGATTATGATTTCAAGGTCCGTCTATTTAGCTGTAAATGTCTCAATTTTATCTTTATGTATGGCTTAGTAATACTCCACTATATATAAAAACCATATCTTTTTTATCCATCTATTGGTTGATGGGCATTTGGGTTCCTTCCACAATTAGCCATTACACACTGTGCTGCTATAAACGTGGGTGTGCATACGTCGCTGTGGTACAACACCTTTAATTCTCTTGGGAAAATACCCAGCAGGGGACTAGCTGGGTCAAATGGGAGCTCTTACCCTTGCACAGGAAATCTTTAAGAATGAAAAAGGTTATATTGTACAGTATGTTGAAGTAATTCCAGAAAAAATTATCAAAGCTAGAGGATTGTTTGGGGAGGAATAATAAAAAGAGAAGTTTTTAGTCTGTGAAAAAAAAAAATACAATCTTTATGTTTTTTTGGCGAAACTGGGGCTTGAACTCAGGCCCTTGCACTTGCCAGGGAAGCGCTTATTCCACTGAGCCATCTCCCCAGCCCCACAATCTCTATGTTAAAGAGAAGAAATCTTAAATGGGTAAACTAGCTTTACATGTTGAAGAGATAAAAAAGAGAAACAAACGAAACCTGAAATCAGCAGAGAGAAGGAACTAGCCGAAGATCACACGATGGGTAGGTGAGGGATGGAAATAGAAACACCAGTGAACGCACGAGCAGATTCCTGGAAAAAATCCGGAAAAGTGACAAACCTCTAGATTGTCTTTAAAAGGCAACTAAATTTACTGAAAATAAAAGTGAACATATGAACATTACTTTTGGCCTTCTAGAAATAAAAAGTACCATAAATGATGGTACTATGAATAATGGTACACCGACAAATTAGGTAATCCAAATGAAATAGAAAAGTTCCCAGAAACACAAGCCACCAAGACTGTCAGTAGAAAGCCAGGTGTCGTGCCACAGCTTCTAGGCGAAGCAGGCAGGTCACAAGTTCACCTTAAAGCCACCTTAGCCCACTTAGACCCTGTCTCAGAGTAAAGTACAAAGGTTAAACATAAAACACACAGAGCTCAGGGGCAGCGGGCTTGCCTAGCATATGCCAGGTCCTGAATTAGATCCCCAAGTAGAGATATTTAATCAGCAGTCAAACTTTTCCTACAAAGAAAAGCTCAGAACCCCGACTTACCAAATAAGCCACTGGAAACCATTCATTTTTGGTGAAAGTAAGAAACGGCTTTATTTAAACCAGCCCCAACTGAAATAGGAAAATACAGCTCCTGACCTGTCAGGTATCAAATGTACTGAGTTGAAACTCAGGAGAATCTTATTAGAAATAGGGAAAAGAATAGCTCCTGGATGTCGGGAGGGGTCCCCAGTGGGTGGCCCCTGGGACCCTGTGTCAGGGGCAATTTAGACAGCAAAATCACAACATGGGTAAAACTATAATCAGCCTATGGGAACCTAGGGGTGGTCACTTAGCTACTGCTGACCAATGGGGAAAGGAATCCCATAGCAAGGGTACATAAGAGAGAAGTCCAGTCACCTAGCAAAGTGTCTTAGTCACTCTTGTCCTTGCTGACAAAGTACCCAAAGCCTCAAGTTAAAGGGGGAAATGTTCATTTAGCTCACAGCCGGTGCAGCCTTCAGTCCATAATCCACCTGTAATGCCACCACTGGACCACGACTCAGGCACACACTCGAGATTCAGCCACCTATTGAGAAGCCCACACCCCATGACCCCATGACTATATGAGGCTCACAGGGGGACATCTGGACAGAAACCCTAACACAAAACTATATGGAAAGATCAAAGGAATTCATGGAAAGGGGTGAATATTGGTCCAGATGTTGTGATCACCCAGGTGTGGATCCGGCTGTCTGGGGGCACAGGCCCAGGTGCTGCTAATTAGAGTACAACCACAAGTCGATGTTTATCTCCCAGGCCTAGCTGCTGTATCTCCATCCCGAGCTGGCTCGACTCAGCCTCACCTTCAGCTACAGTTCTGAAGCTTTTATTCTTGTATGTGCAGACTTCCTAGCACGGGTGACTCTCTCGCTAGCTGTCTCGCGTACCCGGAGTTGTGGGGACCTTGTTGGGCCATAGATCAGCATCTCGCAATCTCCGGGAGTGCAAGTGCCTTTTACAGCGAGAAAGAGGGGCGAGGCAGTACCAAGAGAGACAGCAGACAATGCCACTCTTATTTCACCCCTCCAGGCCCTTCCCTGTGGAAGTGGAGGGAACGGACCCCCACCTCCACCTCCTGCAGCCAGCATTTGCATATTGTACCTCATCCAGTGAACTGAGGAGCCGAGTGGGTGGCAACAACACCCTCAGCTTGAGGAAGTGTGGAGACATGACCTGCTTCTAAAGAAAAAATACTCACACCTTCCAGGTTCCCCGTGCCCTCCGGGTTGCAGGTCTCCCTTGGTGTATGCCAGCCTTGATCTCCAGGGCCTTCAGTGCTGCATTGTGTGGGGGACTGGCCAACACTGGATTGGCACATAGATTCCACGAAATGCCGCCAAAACCTGAGCAACGGGAGCTGGACACTCACACCCAGAAAAGCGCCACTAAAGATTATCCAAAGCAAATACAAAGGAGAGCCCAAATCAGGAACCGCTTAATAGCTACAGCCGTAGGAAAGGATGTTGCTTTTAGGCCGTCATGCATGAACTAAGTACCCTTCAGTTCACAAATGCTCCAGCCATCCTCGCAAGTGACCCCTTTCTGATGCACATACATTCTCTCTTCGCTGAAGGGTTGCCAGTTAGCCACCTACAGTCGCATCCCTCATTGCCATGGTAGCTGTCCTTTGGTGGTCAGGCAGATGTGTCTCACATTGCAGCCAACAGGCCAAGCACTGTACAGGAGTCAGTGTCACAGGCCCTCCCTGCTGAACTTGATAGTATCAGAGACTTGGAAGGAGAGCGTCTTGGGCTAAGGCTACGTTTATCTCCAGTTCGTTGTCAAGTGTCATTGTTACTGGTCACTTACATTTCGAAAATGTTTACTTGCTGCTGACCAGATCGAAGGAGGCCATATCATTTTGGTAAGAAAAGAGGTAGCTCAGCAGTCTAAGCACCTGCCTGGCAAGCTCAAGGACCTGGGTTCGATTCCTGGTGTGGTGGTGCGCCCCTGTAATCCCAGTGGTGGAGAAAAGAAAAACAGGACTTACTCAAAGCTAGCTCTGAGGAGATCGTGGGTCCCATTTGCCTGAAGGGTCTTTTATAGTAAGGAACAAAGCTGAGAGGGAGCACAGATTCCATGGGTTTCCAGGAAGGCTCCCAAGTGGGTAGTCACCAGAGGTCCTTTGTCAGGAATAATTTTGGGAGCAGAATCACAGCGTGGGTGCGACGTGGGTACAGCTACAATCATCTCGTAGAATTAGAAGTACGTACAGATCTCCACACCTTGCTCGTCACTTCCAGCTTCCATCCTCAGCTCATTGTCCGCTTGCTTGCTTGCTTTTGACAAGTCTTACTCTGAAGTCCAGGCTAGCCTTGAGCTCACTGTCTAGCCCAGGGTCACTCAAGGGTGATCCTCTTGCCTCAGCTGGGATCACTCTGGTGATCTAGAGTGCTGGGATTACAGGCATGTGCCACCACCTGGGCCATCCGCCCCTTTCTTAAGGAAAGGAAAGTGTTGAACTCCAGGCCTCCTGGTGTTAAGCTCTGCAGATTCTATCACTTCTTTGAGTCTGAGAGCAGGAACATTAATTGCATACTTAGCAAGAGAAAGTTTGGAGAAGTTGTTTATCTCTTAAAAAAATCTAAAAGTGCTACTCTTCAGTGCTGGTTATATAAGCTCATCAATTTGGTACCCTAACGCATTGCAATTTTGGCAGAGGCTACCTGCAAAGTAGATGTAAAACAAGCTAATAAAAACAAAGAAAAAATCCAGCAATGCAGTAGATTTCAACTAAGACACATGAACAAGATTAGAATTGATTTGAAACTGTCTCATTGCTATTTGTTTCTCAATAAAATTATGAAAAAAAAAAACACTCCATAAAAAAAAGATTGTGTCAGAAAGGGATGTGCGCATCTTACAACCCAGTGTGAATTATGAATTGGAAGATAGAAAGTCATTCACTCTTGCCCAAATTAAGGATTACTGTACCATTTGGTAATACCTTCAGAATTTCTTAGGTACACACTATAACTTCAAAAGTTTTGAATACAGTGTATAACAATGCCAATTTGCCAATTAAAAACATACATTTTTATAATATATTTGTCTATTAACTAAAAGGAGCAAGGTCTTACTAAATAATCATTAGCAATACACAAGGTAGCAATTCAGCAAAACAATTTACTTTCTGTAACAGTCAGTGATTACTAGAGAAATAGATTTCAAAATGCACAAATATAGGGGACGGGGATATAACTCAGTGGCACAGGTCCAGAGATTGATTCCTGATACCAAGAAAAAGCAAAACCCAAATAAACAAATACATAAGAATTCACAGATTGGTCCCCAGTGGCTGCCCCCGGGGTCCAGTGTGGAAGGTGCACAAGGGCTGTCTGCACACTATGGACCCCAAGGATACAGTTGAAGGCCTGGAGCTCACCGTAGGGAAGCACCCCAGTCCATATCAGGAGGTTTGACTTCACTGGCCTTTACCCAGTCCAGCATGCAACTTACAGAATAGCTGTAGTTTCATATGTCCTTGGGGCATTACAGTCCCACCTAGGAGGAGCTGTGGGCAAGCTGCAGGGTGCTGTAGGTGGCATATAATCTAGAGCAGCGGTGGTGAGCCTATGGCACACATGCAGCAGTGTGCTGCTTCTGTCACTGAAAGCTCTAGAAGGTTCTCCATCCCTGAACTAGAGTATATATGTCAGCAATGTAATATCTGGCCTTGTGCTTATAGAGAACCTTTCTCAATCTCTGAATCTGTCCCAAAAGAACATTGACATTTTTCCAAGACAGACCTCAACTATTAGTAAGATCTTGAAAGGCTTCTATATAGTTCTTAAAATCTTCTGAAAAACTACCGAAATCCTGTTCGATCTGTGTTAGGGCTGCACAGAGGAAGACTGTTGGGCGCTGTCTAGCCCAGATTGACCCAGCAGCCCCTGAAGTGGGCACACCCCTGCCAGCAGGGCCGTATCATTTGCTTAGGAGGCTTAGCAAGGAGTAGGCCTCTTTCTGTATGAGCTCTGAATATCAGTTATCTTCCCATTTAGGACACGGTGCAAGAAATGGAAAGTCACCTAAATGTAGTGGTTCCATGTCATCACAAGTGCCATTGGAAACTTACGCTGGGACCGTAGGTCAGGATTATCTCTTAAAGAAAGCTTGCCCGTAACATGCTTCCGCCCTTCTGTAAAAGAGATCTAATTGAAGTGTAGTAGTAGGGTGCTTCTGAGAGCAGCGTCAATAGGACACACCTGCCAGGCAAAGTACACATTGCTCAAAAAGGCCATTTCCCCATCAGAGAAAAAGGAAACCGGGAGGAGATGCAGAAAGCATCCCTCTTTGGTTGGGTGTAACATACCTCACCCAAGTCTGGATCTGAGAAGATCTGTTGGCCAGTCCTGACCATCTTTCTGTTCTTCAATAACTAACAGCTTACTGAAGATGCCTGCTCACTAGCCAACACACTGGTGTGTATTCTGTGAATGCCTGTGTGGAGGGAGGCCTGATGCCTACTTCCCAGTGCACAGATCCATTGTGCTACAGCTGTTGCAGAACCATAGGCACAAGACCTAGGCTTCACTGGTATTGTGTACAGGAAAAAACATCTGCGAACAGCATTGCACATCACAGCTAAGCTATTTTATTCACAGTGTGCCATCCTTTGACCCAAAGTAGCTTTACTCCTCAAAGTAGTGGAAGAGACAACAGAAAAAGAAAGTCCTTAGACGCTGCTACAGAATGCCAAGCAAACCTAGGGGGAAATAAGATCCGCAAACACACTATCCTGCAAAGTCACATGACCTATAAGGACACCTTACTCGAGGCAAAGTCTCCCATATTTCAAAACAGTTTTAAGCCCGTGGGCTGCTGCAGTGAGCATAACAGAAAAGGGCTCTTGATCTCACCCCAGAGATAGGGACAATTGGAAGAGCTCCTCTTTCTACTTGATGCATCAACGATCCAGGTAGACCTGTTTTGTGCAATATGGTTTGTACAAAGCTGTGCGTGAGGATATGGAATATGCGCTTTTGTTACCAGTCGATAGCACAGCTGTAGAACTATTCGAGTTTTTAAATATTTATATATCAGGAAAAGTGAATTGGCCTTTTCTTGGGACAGGGTCTTGCTATGTAGTTTAAACTGGATTTGAACTTACTGTGGCCAAGGATTACCTTGAACTCAGGGTGCTCTTTCTGCTTCAGTGTCCTGAGGGCTGGGATTATGAAAGTGCCCCACGACACCTGGCCTGAATTGGTCATTTTATGTCAGTGGTCTCAACTCTCCAATTAAAAGATACAGACCAGCAGTTTGGATCAAAAAAGCAAAACATATCCATGTATTGCCCACAGGAGACCTGCTGCGTCTAAAAGCACATACACAGACTTAAAGAGAAAATGGGACATGACCCTCCATTCAAACAGCCCGAGGACAACCCGGAGTAGCTATCTTCCTTTCAGACAAAGCAGACTTTAAGCCAAACTGGTCAGGAGATGACCATTGCAATGTGGTAGATAGAACCATCTTCAATAGGAAGAGAGAACACTGTAAACATGTACCGAATGTGCAGCACATCCAGCTCCAGGACACAAACAGCACTAGACCTGAAAGGACGGACAGACGCCAATACAATCTTTTTTTTTTTTTAATTTATTTGTGTGTGTGTGTGTGTGTGTGTGTGTGTGTGGCCAGCTCAG
>NDGN011387968.1:0-21268 GCA_002564285.1 Tympanoctomys barrerae | reverse complement strand
TTATTTATTTATTTATTACTTACTTTGCAAAGCTTATTTTGTCCAGCATGAAAATGATTAATAATATTATTTGGAGAATTCTTACAAAACAAATGACCATGTTGAGAATGTTTCTTTTCTATTCACTTGGAGAAAAGAACACAGTGATAGTCAGCCCTTCCTTCCTGGGGCCTAGATGGCTTGGACTTGAGACAATCTGTGCTATGGCTACCACCACGGGATGGCTGAGCTCAGATGGAGAAAGCTTGTCCCTAACAGATCCACACTGGCGTCAGGTGACAGCGGGTTCAGTCTCCATGGTGGTTGTGACCAAATGGAGCAGACCCTGCTGTCCACCAGCTTCGTGCAGACACGGATCCTCCTCTGGAAAGTCAGGTGGCCTGCTGCTGGCCTCTGTGAGTATCGCAACTCCTTCTCCGGAGGACCACTTCCCTTTAAGGTACAAAGGCTAAGATAGACAATCTCCAGTATACTTTCATAATTTAATATGACATTTCTTGGTAGGGGAGAAAGGCATTAAATGTTTTATATGAATATTTTATACTTATGAGCTTTGTAGATAATTTACAAGTACATTTTAAGAAAAGATAACAGGTCTCCAAAAATTTGCCATCCTTGGGTATGGTGACATCTGCTGTGACATTGGGCAAGGCCTTTGTGTGCAGGGGCAGCACTGCATTATGGTCCTGAGCCATCTCCACTCACAGTGAACAAAGCCCCTGGGTGCTCATCAAGCCACCCAAATGGAGCGAATCAAAAGACACACAGTGTCTGCAAACATCAGAGAACACAAACAGAGTGCAAGACAGTGCCTCTGCGGGCTGCTGTCCGTGCAGGCCTGGGCTCTCCAAGAGCTCCCCACGCTCCGAGTTGCTCTTGGAGAGGCTCGGCTAATGCACTGCCTAATGGCTTTGCTCTTCAAACTGAAGCTCTCCATTACGATGCACACACTCTGCTGTCTGTACACAGCCCAGGAGGCAGAACTGAAGCAACAGCCACATGTTCAGTCCAAACAAACTTAAAATTTAATGCTGCAAAGTGAAGGGCTGTTTTCTCAGTCTCCATGACTCTCTGACTGTCTCTGCCAAATAAAGCATGCCAAACGGGCAGTGAAGGGACATAGAAAATATGAAAAGGAAGGGGTGTTTAGAAATTGAATAACTATATAAAGAGAAGTATTTTCTCTATTTCAAGTACATCTAAAAGTACAAAAGTGCATTTGCATCCCTGTAGATGTGCAGGGCAATCAGGGTGTCTCAGCATGTGTCCCCAGTCACTCACTCAATCCCTTGTAAATTGTTGAGCTTTACGAACTGGAAGGCAGTTCACTATTCCAGGTGAAGCGCAGGTGCAGGGTGGGGGACAGCCCCTCCTCTCAGTGGGCTTGCACACTTTCACGGGAAACCAGGACACACGCTTTGTACTCGTACTGCAAGACAGAGACCACGGTACGAGAATATTTTATAACAGAAAAAAATGTGCTATTTGAGTGTACAGATGCTGTTATGGTTTGTGTCTAGATGTCCCCCCAAAACCTCATACAGTCATGGGGCAAACCTCTACAGTTTGTGATTAACTCATGATCCACTGGGATTCTGGGTGTGAGTGCTGCTGGGATTACGGGTGTGAGTCCCACACTCATCCTGGGGTGCATAGCCTGAAGGTGGCATTGTTACTGTTTACTTCTCCATTTTGCTGTTTTGTTTTTTTGCTACCGCCATGAAAGGTAGCTCTCTTGCTTGGAGCCAGCCGAGTGTGGACTGAAACCTCCAGTACCTGGGAGCTAAATAAACCTTCCTTCCTTCATTTTGGTGTCGGGTATTTGTCCCAGAATGGAGAGAAGAGTGACTCAGACAGATGAGAAAATGGGAAACTAATCTAATTGGTCTTTCTGCTAACATGATAAAACTTGTGAAAAACTATAATTGTAATTTGGCATGTTACTCCCCAAAAGCTAAAATGATTCANTATGAAAGTAGAAATATCTGTAATAACTTGGTGTTTTTTCCTTACAGAAGTGTGCATTTTAGGCAGTACTTATAATTACATGGTAGTGACATGTAAGTGCTACTAATGACAGAGAGTGCTTACCATACGTGTATCACTACACTGGTTTTCAGGAAAAGACTGAGCAACAGCAGCTGGTGCTGGATGATAGTGTGTGCCCGAGTGCTAGTTACAGGCGCAGCCCAACCTTCCCCTGGTTCTCAAATACTTGCTATCATTCGATGGCTTACAGATGCGTCAGTACCTAATTATGCAACAGTGTGAAGCCCATGGAATATATGTGAATTTCTAGTGCTATAGGATTTAAGTTATGCTGTTTTGCTTAGAATTAATTGAACAAGTAAGCTTTATAGGTACACATATACTTATTAAGAGAACCAAAATACACATTTTTAATGATCCTGGGGAGTCATCGGCCTCCTTCAAACTTACTTGCCTCTGAGTTCTTGAAATAATCACATGAAAATTGTTACAGAATAAATCTGAGAAGTCTATGTTAAAGGAAAGTTGACATTTGTTATTCTTTTAATATTTATTTAAATTTAAGCACATGTGGTTATCAATATGAACTTCTTTCTTTATTCTAAAATATTAGTGGAAATTTTAATATGATGTCCATACATTGTTATGGTTTGTGTCTAGACATTCCCCTAAAGCCTTAGGTGGGCACAGAGCTTTCTCAGAGGGGGCTGAATCGAGTAGGTGATGCTGGAATCAAGGTGTCTAATGAGGAAATCAGTCCATTGATTGGTTTGGCATCATTCCAGCTAGGATTTAAATGCACGTGCTGCACCTGCTGCAGGGCCAGTAGCCTGCCCCAGTATAAGGGAAAAAGAGGGTTGCTGTCCCCTCCTCTCTTGTTGCTTTGTTGTCTTCTTCCACCATGAAGGGTTGCTGCTCTATCATACGTGAACCTTCCTGGGAGCCAGCCAATTATAGACTAAAAGCCCTACAAACTGCAAGATAAATTACCTTTCTCCCTTTTACTCTGGGTGTCAGGTATTTTGTCTCAGCAATGAAAGAAAAAAAATAACTAAAACATACATATCCATCTTATTATTGCATACAAGGATTTTTATATTCACATAGCTTGCTTCAGAATTTATAATTTCATAGTTATTTTAATCTGGAAGGATGCGGTAATATAAAGGATCATTAAAGTCAGCTACTATATTTTGGGTTAAGCTTAGAAGAAGTCTCATGGGGAAAAAGGCAAATGTTCAAAGTGATTTTATGTAATTAGTCCAAGATTATTTTATTTTACTTTCTCTCTCCATGAAAGATCACTGACATTTTAATTGTTTAAATGACATTGAGCTTATAAGAAAGAAAAATTTGAGATAACTTTATTAGTGTAGGTGATCAGACATTAAATGAGAAACATAATGAGATTATAATATATCAGGTAGTTTTTCCCTTCAATCAAACATTTTGGATTAGAAGAGACAGATTGCTCATTGTGTAATTATAGCCACTCAAATGATATCATAGATATGTCAAAGTAGTAATTATTAAGGTTAAAAAGTGTCTGTTATTGATCTGACTCAGGGCTGGTTCCTAGGGAGTCATAGGAAACCCGTGTGAGACCATCGACACTACATCCTGGATCCAGAGCATGTTCCACTTCATCCTTAGAATCCCTACGGCTACAATACTAGCAAAGTTATGATGGCAACTATTCTCAATCACTTTACTGTGAAAAGTACATGGCTCACCTTCAATAGCCGGGACTTCACTACAGGAGTTATTTGTATTTCTGCAGTGCATAAACTTAAACCGTGGGGTTCATATGGTTCGCCAAACTGCAGACGTCTGGTTCCCAACTTCTTCTGATTCAGAATCTGGCATATGGCTGAGGGACCAATGTCTTAAAGGCTTTGAATAAGAATACTAAAAGTTATAAGCTTTAGGCTCTTGTAGGTAAATGGATGCAACTAGAGACCATACTCACAAGTGAAATAATTCATACCCGCATGTATAAATATCGTATTGCCTCCTTAGTGTAACAGCCTGAAAGGGGAAATGAAATTCAAGATGTACAATGGATATTATGAAAGAAAAGAAACTGCTCAAAGGGAAGGGAAAAGTGGGATGAGGAGATGGAGAGAGAGAGAGAGAGACAGACAGAGAGAGAGAGAGAGACAGAGACAGAGACAGAGACAGAGAAATATATATATGTGTGTGTGTGTGTGTGTGTGTGTGTGTGTGTGTGTGTGTATAAGTTTGTATGTATATACACAAGATAGCTTTGTTAATTGTACTACTGTTACCTGCTGGTCTACTGAAAGCAACAGTTGATGCTTAAGTTTTTTTTTTCTTCTTTTTATTTTTTGACCGATTTTGCATGCTGATTTCTGATAATCTAAACAACCAATTTCAAGCCAACAATATGAAATACAACAACCATTTTTGAATACTTATAAATATTTAGTGAAATTAGGTATCATTTCTAATTTTTTAAACTACTTTCCTAAATTCTCTTTAAAAGAAAATGAACACTCTTAATATTTCTCCTCTTAGAGGGAAGGTACCTGTCCTGAGATGACTCTGGTACTCCATCACCATGTCTTCCTAAAACTCCTCCTGTATTCCTGTGTTCCTGGTTCCAAGAAAACAAGACACACACCTGTATGAGTTATCTACCCAGAATGCTCCATGTTCTTCACTTTCATTCATTGTAATTAACTCTAGTGTGCTTTCCAACTTTACTACTCTATTCCAGCTCTCTTGTCAGAGTTTCTAACAGTCTCCTATTGAGTCCCTCTAAACTATGTGATTCAGTCTTCTTTCTTTCTTTTTTTTTTGTGATACAGTCTTAAACAAGGTATCAGTTCTCTTGAGAACCAAGGCCTGGGACTATACACTTCCTCCTTCTAGAAATCTCTTTCCTCCTCCTCTTGTTCGGGGAGAGCTATGTTCCACTTCCTCGGATCTCCCCTGAGGCTATTCATTTCTAGTCTCATTTTGCCAGTTCTATTCATTCCTCTCACATACAAATGCTACTTTTCTATAATTTAGGTAGTGGAACGTGTGTAAGTGAATGATTTAAATCAAAATTGATTCTTTTGTTTGTAATGCAGAATACAGAAATATATTTTATGAATGGTTGTTTGCTTAATTTAGTCATCAGCACTGTGGATATCTTCCAGTACTTGGGTGTCATATGGGATTGTTGTTGCTTGAATGTATCCTCTCCATTTTTTTTTCTATTATTACATTTACCACTCATGCAGCTTACAGCCACCATCGTAGGGAGTAGATACACATGCATACTACAGATTGTTTTCTTTTCATCCTTTCACCTCCTTTCCCTCTCTCATAAGTTCACCCATCCCCTTTGGCATATGGGAGATGGTATTTGTTTTAACTCACTTCATGGTATAGAGTATTTGCATTAATTACGTCATGAGGTACCTGAACATGGCCTATCTTTATTGTTCTCATTTCTCTCACCCTTTTCGTGAGCTGTTCTGCTGGACCACTTCCTTATTACAACAGTTCTGTCCTCTCATCCTTTTAAATTTGTACTTGGCCTCACTCAAAGGAAAGATTCCATACAGTATTTATCCTTGTGCATCTAGTTTATTTCACCCAGCATTTTATTTTTCAGATGTACCTGTTTTCCTTCCAGTGTTATATTTATCATTTTCGATAGCGGGACAATATTCCACTATATAGGTACTACATTTTCTTTATCCAATAGTCTGTTGGTAGGAATACAAGATGCTTCGAGGATTTAGCTCATACAAAGTGGCTGCTGCTGGACATGGTGATGCACTGGGAAGCCTGAGACAGGAGCAAGCTTGATCCCTACTCATTGAAGACCAGTCTGGGCTGCAAAGTGAGCTCAAAGCCAGCCTTAACTGTAATGAGACGCAGCCTCAAAAACAAACACACAAAAAAGTGCTGCTATAAACACTGGTGTGCATGCAACACTGTAGCCTGATGATGCAAGCTCTTGGGGAAGATACCTAACAGAGGGTAGATGGTTGCGTGGAATTTCTAACTTCAGTTCTCTGCAAAATCTCTATACTGGTTTCCACAATGATTGTACTAGTTTGCATTCCCACCAACATGCTTGAGGGTTCCTTTTTCACGGCAGCTAATCCCAAGATTCGTTATTGTTTGATTTCCTAATCATTTCTTAGTTGATGCCTAATGACTTCCTAGTGTAAGATTCCTAATCATTAGGAATTATTTAGTACTGTTTTAACTGCATTTTTCTAGTGGCCAGAGATATTGATACATTTTTTCATGTATTTGTTGGCCAGTTGTGTTTCTTCCTCAATGAAACACCTGTCCATTTTTTAGCGCATTTCTTCACTGGGTCTTTAATTTCAGGTGGTTTTGTTTTGTTTTGTTTTGTTTTAGTACTTTGCATATTCTAGACATTAGTTCTCTGAGTTGTAGCTGGAAAAATATTTTTTTTTCCATTCTGCTGTTTTCTACACTCTGTTGATTTATTCTTTTGCTATACAGAAGCTTCTTTTTTTTGTTTTAGTGCATCTTGATAAGGGTTTATCTACTTTGTTTATTCTTTCAAAGGACCAGTAGTTGGTTTGTTAATTTTTTTGTTCACTTTACAATATTTGGGCTTAGTTTCATTGGTCTCCAGTCTCATGATCCTAATTTCTGTCCTTAAGCTGGTTTGCTTTTGTTTCCTGAGTATCTTAAGATTCTTCATGTGGTTTTCTGGGGCTTGCTCTGTCCTCATACTGTGAGTGTTGCATCCGCTGACTGCTCCTCATAGAACTCCTTTCAGAGGGTCTCAAAGTTGCATTAAGTTGCTCAGTGCTGTACAGGTGTATGTTGTTAATTATGCCTTCTCCTAAATTTATTGCCACTGATTTCTACTTTCATTTCACAGTGGGTGGATAGTATATGTGTTATGATTTCATTTCCTCTACATTTAATTAAGCAGAATTTGTGATCCAGATTGGAAAAAGTGCTGTGTGCTGCTGAAAAGAATGTCTACTCTGTTGTAGAAAGACAGGATGCTCCAAAGTTAAATCTTTATGTTCAAAGTTCAGTACTGAAATTTCACTGTTTTTGTTTAGTTGATCTATCTCTTTGTAAAAGTGGGTGTTGAAATATCCTACCATGATGTGCTAGTGCCCATTTCATCTTTTCACTTCAGCAGTTTTTATTTTGTGAAGATAAGTGCTCTAGTATTCTGAGCATGTAGGTTTATCATTATTATGTCTTCTCATTGGACTGTTCCTTGAACTAGAGTACAGTGACTCCTCTGTCTCTTCTCATTAGTTTTCACTTGAAGTTTACTATCCTTGATATTAGAATTGTTACTTCTGCTTGTTTTTGGAGTCATGGTGCAGAAAATGTTGTTTTGTCTCTTTTAGTTTTTAGTTTATGAATTTATTGGCGGGGGTGGTTTAAAAGAGTTTCTTGAGTCCAAACAGACTGTTGCACTTTGTTTTTGACCCAGTTTTCCAGTCCAAGTCTTTCAACTAGGGAGTTGAATCCCCTTAAATTGAGAGACATTACCAAGAAGTATTGGTTATTGACAAACATTGCCTTTTCATGTGTTGGTGTGCCATTTTTTTTTCCTCATTTTGTTGGGTTGCTGATGTTTCCATTCATGTCTTCAGTTCCCTCTGTGTTTTAGATGTGTCCAGTTGGTTGTTTCTGTTGCAAATGTTCTCAAGTTCTTTTTCTAGAGTTGATTTAGTACTCAGGTGTCTTCTGACCTGGTGCTTTTCATAATGGTACCTTACTTCTCTTTGTATTTTGGATAGTTCTGCTGCTAAATGAATCTAAATTTAAATTATTTGCCCTTAAGGCTTAAAATACTTTAATACAAGCCCTGATAGCCTGGGGTTTCATGCCAAAATATCTGCTGCTTATCTCTACTTGTTCATTTTGTTCTATTCTAGATATCTTTACAATTCTGTTTATTTGCTGATATCTGTGTATTTAATGAGAATATTCCCGTTGGAACTTTTCCTTTCATCATAATTGTTCCATACTCTATATGCATCACCTCCTGTGTCTTAGTTATCTGTCCCCATCATGTGAGAATGTACCAGCAAAACAATCCCAACACTTCCCAGTTTCTGAACTATAAGAAATCAATAACTGATTTTCATAAATAAATTACCCTGTCTCAGTTATTCTGAGAGGGCAACACAAATGAAAGTGTAATCCTTGCATATTTAAAAAGCTGGACATTTATGATTATTTTTCTTTAAGGAATAACTGAGAGGTAGGAGACAGTGGACAGCTAAATCTATAATTTGCATTTCTTGTAGTCTCTTCTTTTCATGGTGAATTGTTAGGTCTCTGGAAAGTTTAGAGTACAAAATAAAAATAATCTTGTGGTGCAATCACAGGCTTTACAGTAAGGAAGACTTCAATTTTACCTAAGCATCCTCAAAGTTCTTGACAAATGAATCCGGAAAATATCCCGGACTTGTTGAGTTTTACTTTAATTTTTAAAATGGGATAACTTTATAGAAAATAATGATGATATTCTCAGTTTTTTAAATTAATTAATTAATTTATTTGATATAAGATCTTGCTATGAAGCCTGGATTCATAGCAATCCTCCTATTTCAGCATCTCCAGCACTGGGATTACAGGCATGCACCATTACGGATCTGGCACGGTGCACTCAGGATTATGGGGCCTGCATGGCATGCAGTCCCAGGGACTGAACTCAGGTCCTTGCACTGCCAGGCTGGTACTGAGACAGTGGAGCTATCTCCTTAGCCCAAGCAAAGACATTCTAATGAATTGAGATAACAAATTAGTATACAAGGTTTATCACATGAGAAATCAATGATGCTTCGTGAGTAGAAAGTAGTTTTGTGCATAGATTGGCAAAGTCATGGAAAGGGGAATAAGATGACAAACAGACATTGGCTTTTATAGTGATGTTTGACATCTATCACAAGGTGTAGGGTACTCCTATCTGTTGTGGTGTTCATTGTGTGATGATAGAAATAACTATGTGAATCCAACATTGAGCCACATGTACTACACTATCACTGTGGGTGCATGTTGGTAAACCTTTGTATCTCTCCTTTCTCAAAATAGAAAACAACATGTAGATGTGTGGTAGAGATCAAATCTGTATTCCTGTTCAATGATTAATGTAGTATTTGAGAAGCAATGTGTGTTCCAGAAATTGCTATGTGGTCCTCATTCTCTAACTTATGTGTCCAGGTTCTCTGTAATATGCCCAAATGGACTGCCATTAATTACATTCACACTCTGGGGGAAAATCTGATCTTCTCAGAATCTGAAGCATACAGAAATTCATGTCCTCCTCAGAGAGATGCATGGGGCAAAAATATGAGTGGTGATTTAAATGTACATCTGGATTAACCTAAGTGGGTGTGACAAATTTTCTACCTTCTTGTCATTTTGTAACTGTTAGAACCCATAACCACCTAAGCAATGTTGTGATTTGTTTATTTTAACTTTTGTGATAATAAATAAATTTTAATACTTAATAATATACATACCCATATTTGAGGCTTAGGAAACATAGTAGTCCCCAAAGAAAACCAACACCTCATTTATTCTTCAAGTACTCAGAAATCATGAACTTACTATTGTGTCTTCATTTTTCAGTCAAGATAGAATCTTAGAACACAAAAGGACTTCTCCATTGTCTGACAGTCATAGCTGTAATGAAAATATTGGTTTAAAGTTATAGTTTCATGTCTTATTATTGAAAATTTGACTAATAGTTTTCCAGCTGAATCCTACTTGTTATAGTGATTTCAAAGGACTACTGTATATCACAGATAAGAAACCAGACTCTGGGATGCCTTAGACCTTGCTAGAAATAGCACAGCCTTTATGAATCAGAAGAGAGATTCCAATGTGGTTTTGCCTAATTTCAGTTGTCTCTGTTTTAAAATTTGCTGTCTTGGTTCCTGGATGAGGCCATGAAGGAGTGCCCAGTTGAGATTGAGAAATATCTGTCGCTGGTCCACACAAACTGATCTTGTCTACAAAAACAAGGAACAGATATTAACCTTCAGCATCTTGAGTCATAAAATAACTTCCATGTGGTCCCCGTAAGAAGTCTGATTCAGAACAATGTTCAACCGTTAATGGACCTTCCAAGAAAAGTCAATTGTCAACGGTCTGCCAGGCACTTAAATGAATTAACTTGGTAGGTGAAGTTATTTTCTAATGTCAGAGTGTCCTGGAGGAGGAAATGAGGTAGAAAATGACAGTGCTTAACCCTTGCATAATAGCTGTCACGGTGATATGAGGCTCCATTCTGGAGCAGCATTTCAGCTATTCAGATTTAGAGATTAGAAAATAGTTCAAATTACTGTTCTTTCCATGGAAAACAAAAGCGATAAATATGCCTTTTTGGCTGACAGACAGAAATATCAGGAGAGGGAGAAAAAAAATAATTTCAGGATCTTATCTCAGTGCAGCAGGATGAATCTCCTTGATATTTTCTCAACTAAAGCTGAGAAAAGCAGCTCAAAAGAGTCTGGAGTCTAGCGACACAAAGTGAGGCCAATCATTAATTCCATATTGCATGGTTCTTAGCTGACTTATTTTTAAGTTTTACTAACTCACATACATTGAAATGAAAACACTGACAGGATTTTTATTAGCTGAATTTCTATGGTGCCTCACTTTAAAGGCCTTCTTTCCTCTTGTTGTAAAGTGAAGTAGTTCAAACAAACATCTAAATAGCAAATTACAGTGTCTTTTTAAAGAAAACTATCTTTGCCTTCACTGTGTCCCTTGCCTTGATTCCCCATTAAGCCAAGTCCACTTTCTGCAGAGTCCAAGCTCAAGCTCAGCAAAAGCACTCAGGGGAGGATCTGCTTGTAAAATGAATGATACTGTTCATTGCTTTCAAATGTAAGCACACAGGGTGGGGAGAATGCTCTAAGTTAGGAGAAAAGAGTCAGTCCTTACACAGCTAGCAACTCATCCTCACAGTGATCACAGGACTTGGCATGCGTTGGCTGGCATGGGGCAGAAGGGGAATCCATTCTTCTCCAGGTAGCATGAACCGTGTGTGGCCAACTTCCCTTGAAATAATAAGGGACCATCTTGGGCAACCAGTCTGAGATGTTTCCTATGTGTGTTTACACATTTGGTTGACATAAATAAACAAACCCAAAAGCAAACATATTGAAGAACCAAAGTTGAAGTGAAAACTCAAATCACCATAAATATCATAGGTGACATTCTATGGAAGTCCTGTCTAATGAACACTTCTGAGCTATTTCTGGGAGGATCAGAGGGCACTTTGAGTGAGTGTGAGGCCATACAACATATTCCGCATTTGTAGACTGAAATTTAGAAAGCCTGAAAGGCAAATGCTCCTTTGCTCTGTCCTTCCCGAAGGCCACACTCAGTCTCGGGGTCTGGGAGCACCACAGTGCCCTGCTGTGCAGGAGCCACACGTGCAGTTGTCATGTCCAGGTCGCTGAGGTGACAGATGGGTCCTCAGTCTGTGCTCCCCTGCTCCGGGCTGTAGAATGTGCATGATTCAGTGGACTAACTCTAACTGCATCTTTAGTGTTTCCTTTCAGAAAGACTCAGTGGCACAAAAACAAATAGGCACTTCTGTGGAAAGAACCCTAAATTTATTTCAGTTGTTTAAAAGATAAAAAGCTCAATTTATTACTAGAAACAAACTGGCCTTAATACTCCAAGAGCTCAACGGGACTCATTAATGCGCTAGGCCACCAAAGAGACGAAGCAGGATGGAGGTTATCAGTGTTTGCCAAATCCCTGGCCTGCAGATGGAAACTGTGACCTGAAACTTTAATCAGGGTTCAACTTTGAATGATAAGGGAATCTTGACACTGAGAAATCTACAAAGAGCTGCATAAATTTCCATTACCAGTCAAGATGAGGTTCAACTTGCCCCAAACAACTGACACACAGAGCAATGCATTACAACTAATTTGTGTGGATTGGTAGACATAAAAGCCAATAAGAATTGGTTGCAATTCAAACTTTTAAAATATGCAAATTTGCTTTCCTAAGCAAAATGAGCTACAAGGGCCATCATATGGACAATAAAAATCCCACCTCTGATGGGCTAGTCTCCTGGTGATCTCACCCTGTGCCTGACAAAGGGAATATTATTGATTCCTAGAGCTACTTCTCACCAGAAAGAGCCTTCTCCAGAGTACATGCCCTCCCTGGGAAGACCACGGAATGGAATATTGGAAAAAGTAGCCAAATTTTAGGTTTTAAGCAGTAGAAAAAGTATCATATTGACCTACAAAATATTATATTGATGTATTAAAAAGTAAAAACTCAGCAGGTAGGTGTGGTGGTTCATGGCTCCAATCCCAGCAGTTGGGAGGCAGAAGGTGGATCCTTGCAAGTTCAAGACCGTGCAAAGAGAGCTCAAGCCCAGCCTGAACTGCATAGTAACACAATGGATCTAATGGCTTAAGTACTTGATACATACATATATATCAAGTACTTAAGAGGAAAATATTGACTCTGGAACTTGCCAGGAAATTTTTATTAATGGTATCTATCAATGGGTTTGGGTTTCAGATGGCATTTTAATGCATATGTACAGGCTGCGCTGATCAGATGCTACCTTTATCTGTCTTTCCTTTCTCAGTCCCAGATAATCCCTATTGTACCTTCAGCCCAACACTGTACCTTCCAAGCATGAGACAGAGCATGCAGTACTTGGCTTCTTTATGTTGTGTCTACTTCACTTACCGTCTTGCCTGCCAGTTTCAATCAATCTACTACAAATGATGAAGCTGTATCCCTTTCAGGAGCCCAGTACTGTCGCATGGTGCTGATTCAGTGCCTTAGTTATTGTTAGTAGTGGTACAATAAACACAGGGGAGGTGAATTGTTTTTTTCTGTTGTCTTTAATGAAATCCCAGATCATTTCAAAACAGAACAACTGCATTTCTGACATATTTAATATAGTTTAATTTTCAATCATTGCTGAATACTTTGTTTTGGTGGGGAAGGGTCTACAGTATGTTCAGGATCTCACTGCTAGATCAGACTCGTAGTAATCCCCTGTTTGCAGCCTCCCAAGAGCTGGGATTACAGGCGCACGCCACCACGCCCAGTCTGAACCCAGCGTGCCCAAGGGGCAGGGACTACATGGACTGCCAGGATCAACACCCCTCCCAACCCCACCCCGGGCCTGTGCATCTGCCTAAGCGAGCACTTTAATCCATTCAGCTATCTGGCTGGCCTGCAACTTTTGAAACTGATTGAACAATAGTCATTGATAGGAAGAAAACACAGTCTAAATTATTTTAGATATAATTTTGACGTATACTCACCATATATTTTATATATAATAAACTAACACAACATTTTATTTTGTTTTATTTTGATGGAGTCTTGCTATGCATTTCAGGCTGTCCCTGAGTTCGTTCTGTAGCCTAGGCTGGTCGTGAACTCAAGGGGCTCCTCCCGCCTCAGCCAGTGCTGGGATTGCAGGCTTGTGACAACATAACCGGCCTAACTTTATTCAAGAGCGTATATATTATATAATGTTTGAAGGAGGGCTGGGGAGATAGCTCAGTAGAATAAGTGCTTGCCTGGCTTACCGGGGCCTGAGTTCAATCTCCAGTACTGAGAGAAAAAAAAAAAAGAAAATTGAGGGGCGGTAATAGCTTCCACTTGAGCTAACTGTTCTATTATTCATTTACATTTTCCTTACACCGGGTTGTTAGTCATAGTTTTTAATGATTGTAAATTTAAGGATTATTTTTTCTTGTTTTCTTTTCCAGTACTCATTATTATGATGAACAAGTGGAAATTCCTTCCTTGGTCCATAGTTTCCTTTTTATATAACGCTGCAGCCATGAAACTTTCCAGTTTTCACAGAAAAGGTTCACTCCTGAGGTTCTCGGTGTGCTGTTTCCAGACTTCCATTCACATTTCAGAAATTAAAAGCCTGCTTTGGATGCAGATCCATCTACCTGAGAAGCCGGATTAGCATGTTCTGAAAAGAACTTACGGAAAATATCAGCGTGAGCTCACTGTGTATCTTTTCTTTTGGTGTTTGTTGTCTTTTAATGGACATTTCTGAAAGAGATCTGAAATTGCACCACCTAGGAAAGAAAAGAAACTTATGCTTCAGTGAAAAGAAAATTACTTTTAATGTAAATCATCCAAAATTGTTTTCCATGTGTAGTAGGTTTGTTTAATAAACTGTTCACTAGTCCTTCCTGATTTCTTTTGCTTAGGCAAGTATCAATTTCCACATAAATTTAGTACCTACCACGACTTAAAAGTATGGACATTTCACCAGAAGAAAAAAATATGCATTAGACCATGATTAAAATTTTATATTATATAAAATTTTAGCATCTTAATAAATAATTAATACATATTATTTTATAAATAACTTGAGATTAACATTTCTTAAACACTACTAAAGTGAAATGTGAGGTATTTCTCATGCAATTTTGCAGGCTAAATGCTGATTCTTAGCTTGAATTCTAGGTGATCCTGAATCACACCTCTCCAGAGGGCGCTAACACAGGAGCATTACTTGTAAGGAACGCATTGCTTTTAATCCTGGACAAAATGTGCATCTCACTCTATTTTTATTTTATTTTATATTGTTAGCACCTGTTTAGAGTATGTCAGGCACACAGTCACTGTGGGAGTTGGTGGTATGAATGACGCGCCTTGATTCTCAACTCCATTCCTGCCTCTCTCCCTCCTTCTCCTTGTCCCCTTCCCAAAGGCCAGAAATCTATCTCCCTATAGTCTACCTTTTATTTTCCTCTCTGATTTATTCACATTTTGGATTTCTTGTATGAGAGACATCATGTCAGTTTTTAAGCTTATGTGTCTGATTTATCATTCATATTCAATATTTTCTTTATGAATAAAGAAACAAAGACACAGGTAATAATTTCATTGCTCTGCTTACCACTTCTTAAGCTTGGAGTTCTTGGAGAGTAGAGGTAATGCACTGATGTCCTCTGATTTCTTCTTAAAGGACCCAGCACGTCTTAAAATAAGATCACAGTGCTGAAGGAACTCCTGAGTTAGTAAAAGCACCTGTATGTTTGTGGACATACCACTTTATGAACAAGCAAAGTGTCAATATAAGTGAAGTTTTCAGATTGAACAAGAAAAGAAAAAAATAATAATATTGTACAACTGGACTTTGTTGCTTTACAGTTTTGTTTGTTGTCACATGTTTACAGTGGTGGTGTTTGCATCTATCTTGTGGGAGTTCACACAGGCAAACAGTCCATTTTAATTATTCTCTTTTTGCACCCCTCTAATCCTCCCCTTCTTCCCTAATTCCTTCCAACTCTTGATCCTCTTCCTACTCTTCCTACTTGCAAAATCTCTATTTTCATTGTCATTTATTTTCTTTAATTCCTTTAAATTTTTTCCATCCCCTTTCTCTCCCATTCTTTCTTCCCATCTCTTGTTTTCCAGTCCACTAAAATAAAGAGGGAGGAAAGGAGGGAGGGAGGAAGAGAGAGAGAGAGAGAGAGAGAGAGAGAGAGAGAGAGAGGATAACTGCTATACTCATTTATTTTTCCTTTGAAAGCTCAGAACAAATTGTCTAGTGCGGAACTTTTTTTAAAAGTTTTATTTAAGAAGGGTATACATAGTGTACAGGGTCTCACTACTAGATCAGACTCATGATCCATCTGCCTACAGCCTCCCAAAATCTAGGATTGCAGGTGCTTGCCACCAGGCCCAGTCTCAATTGCCGTCTCAGCACACCACAGGGGCAGGGCCCTAAGGGCAGGCCTGGGTATGGAACCCTGGGCCCTTGTACCTGCTTGCAGGCACTTTAATCTGCTGAGCTATTTGGCTGGCCCTCATATTGTATTTTGGAGAAGACTAGTTCGTATCCATCTTATTTTATCTACTTTTTATCCTTTCTATTTATTTATTTGGTACAGGCAAGGTCTTGCTACGCAGCTCAGATTCTTACTGATCTTTCTGTCTCAGTCTTTCTAGTGCTGAGATTCCAGGTGCGCACCATCAGGCCTGGTTTTGGTGGCCCACTTCATGCTGGGCTGGCACAGCATGTGGTACTGGGGATCAAACCCAGGTGCTCCTGCTTACCAGGCAGGCACTTAGACCATCAGGCTCTCTTCCCAGCCCCTATTCATCCAATTTTAGTTCCTTCGCTTAATTCCGTGTATCTGCAGTATAACTGACATTGCTTGAAGGTTTAACCCTCTGCAAATCCACACATTGAAACCCAGCCCCAAGTGGACTTGCCCTTGGGAGGCAACTAGCCCATGAGGGTGGAGCTTTTATAAATATAATCAGGGAATCAAAAAACTGGATCCAAAGCACTTTTCAGCTTCTCCCTTGCACAGTCTAAGAAAGGTGGGAGAAGATAGCTATCTATGAAACGAAAAGCAGGCCCTTTGCAGCCAGCACCTATCTTTGGACCTCTAGGCTTCAGGAAGAAATGTGAGAAATAATTCAGTGTTGTATATGAATCAATGGGTGTGTGGCATTGTGTTGCAGAGGTCTACATGGAAAAGGCATTGATCTTCATGTATTGTCCTGTTAATTGTGCTATTGATTTTTGATAAACCTTGCCTAAAATGAATCCCATATTTCAGTTTGATATAGATACACTGTTCATTGCTTAAATAATGCAATATATTTTATTTGGGGATAAATCTTAATTTAATACAAGATCTTCAACCCAGTACTGGCTCTGCAATTATAGAGGCATAGTATGAAACATAATTTTGAAAATTAAAAGCCTTTCTTCATAAGAAATCTATTTCTCTTTCTTTGTTACATTGACTAGAGTAAACTCATTCAGATGCAAATAAACCCATTAGCTAAGTACATGAAACATTAATTTTCCTTTTTATATGACCACAATAAAGTCACTTGATTTTGTTTATCTATCTATCTATCTATCTATCTATCTATCTATGTATTTATTTTTTGTGGTACTAGGGATTGAACTCAGGACCCTGCACTGGCCAGACAGGCATTTATTCTACTCAGCTATCTCCCCGGCCCCTAAGTTACTTGATTTTAGTTCATTTATCTATAAAGTGAGAGAAATTATATATGATAAGAATGAAAATCAAGTGAAATACAGCATAATGCTTGTTAGTAGATAAAATAAATGATACTATAAAGACTACTTTTATTTACTTTACATGCTAAGAAAATATTTACTGAAAGCAATAAAAAGTACCTATATTATGAGGGAGAAGAGCATGGTAACAATCATGTGTACAGAAATATATGTGCATCATTTTCTTATATGATAGGAGATAAGCACAGACTGCGCACCTTCTGATCATATGCATGAGGTTCAGTGGAGCAGGTAGGTTAGTCTGCCGCAAGCCCTGAGAGTCACTCAGCAGTAAGTTTTACCAGTCAGGTGGCCACATAGATCTGGTAAGTCCGAAAAGGATCCCCTTCAAAAATTTCACTCCCAATACAATGTAGTCTACTGAAGTCAGACCAAGTATGGCATCCTCAACTATTATTTTATTTTAATTAATTTATTTTTTGTATTTTAGGACAGGGCCTACAGGTTCTCACTGCATAGATCAGACTCATAGTGATTCTCTTGTTTACAGCCTCCCAAGTGCTGGGATTGCAGGCACACGCCACCAAGCACAGTCTCAATCACCCTCTCAGTGGGGCTGGCGTAGCAGGCCTTGGGATCAAACTCCCGGCCCCTGTGTCTGCCTAAGCAGGTGCTTTAATCCACTGAGCTATTTGGCTGGCCTTATCCTCTACTCTTATATGTCTTATCAGCAAGGAGCTTTCCCAAGATAAATCACTGGTCAGTGATAAGGGAGAGGAAATATAGGGTTTACTGTTGAAAGCAAAAAATAAAGAACACAGATGCTGTAAAACCCGAGTATTATAGAACTTTTACAGATAAGGAGTAAAAACAACTCACACAGGGCTAACACTGATGATCCTGGACTCTTAAGAGCCTGACAGACACAAGCTCCATGGTGGTAACTGGGGATATGTTGAACATTTTATTTAAGAACTAGTTTGTATTAAACATATGGTAGCATTTTAAATCATTACTCCTTGATTATTCATAGTAATTCTATCTAGGTACCCACATGAGGTATTATCTGACTGATTTGTCTTGATGTTCTTATTGATAAAAGTTTGATGCTATATATTAAATATGACTAATCATACTATTCATGTATAAAACTCAGAGGAATACTGTAAGTAACAGAAGAATTTCTTTTCTTTTAATATGCTTGGTTCAGGGTCTACAGGGCTTACTATACAGATCGGACTCATAGTGATTCTCCTGTTTTCAGCCTCCCAAGCGCTGGGATTACAGGCATGTGCCACCATGCCCAGTGCAGGGGACACAACCTGGGCTGCTGTGCTCTGCCTAAGCAGGTGCTTCAGTCTGAAAGAATTCCTTTTTATTCTTAGCTACATTTGGTACTATAGGAAATAATTTTTGCTTGCCCAGTATCAAATCCATACCTCAAATATACTAGACATATATTTTGAAGCTATAGACATTGTGTCAAGGCAAGTGTTGTATAATGATTTATTCTTATTATCATGGTGGAAAATGTATGAATAAGACTTCTACCAACAAAGTCTCCATCAAGCGCTCCATCGGCTGATCAGCTAAAGCCATGGTCTCTGTCTGCGAAACAAGCAGCACCCACAGCCCACTCCAATCACAGCTCTTCAGGCGTGCTGGTTTCCACGCCCCAGGATACTGTGGCTTCCCTGATTTTTCTGATGCACAGTGTATGCCTACCTCATTGGAAGCCTTCTGTCCACATCTCGAAGTGTGCAACTTCTCTGACCCGCTGTCTTCTCCTTTCTTTCTTTCACACCTTCTCCTCTCAGTTTCACACCACTTCTTGCCTTTGGGGATCATTCATTCCATCTCTTGTGAAACAGTTCACATAGATCAAGAACACAGGGATGGAAAAATCAGGCCGTGTTGGCAGAGACTCTAAATATAATTTATTTAGGTGAGACTTAAAACATCACAGGATCCTATATGGGCTGGTATGTGAGTGGGGTGGAGCTAGGAGCACAGGAGGAATGGATTTTCCATGTGGTGCATGATTCAGGTGTGGATGGGGAGCTGTGGTCCAAACGCCTGTGATCCCCTCTCCTGATTCCAGTGTTGCCATCTGAACCCACGTATGACAGCAGAGCTAGTGACTTTCAGGTGACTAATCATGAGGGTGGAACCATTCAAAATGGGGCTTGTACTCTTATAAAAGGGACCCCAGAAGACTGCATAGCCTATTAATTCTGAGCACACCATGAGGTGTTTTCCTCTATGGACAGAAAATTGGCTTTTTTGAGACCGCAGATTGGCGGGCGTTATGGTTCGAGTGTAGGTGCCTCCCCCTCCAAAGCTTCACGCAGTTGTGGGTGGACTGCTAGACTTTGTGAAGTTCATGATCCGGTGCTGGGATTATGGGCATGAGTGGTGCTGGGATTATGGGTGTGAGTGTTCCACCCAGCCTGGGGCTGACAGCCTGAATGCAATGTAAGGGAGACAGACTTGTTCTCTGTGGCCGTTGTTGCCACTACTCCCCATTTTTTCTCTTGCTCTTTTGCTGTTTTGCTGTGCTGCCCTGAACTGCTGTCCTCTGCCATGTGCCTGTCCACCTTGGAGCTAGCTGAGCGTGGATTGAAACCTCCACGAAACCTTTCCTCACTTATTTCTGGGTGCCAGGTGTTTGTCCCAGCAAAGAGAGAAAAGCAACTGCAACAGCTGGCATCCTGATCTTGAATGTTATGGTCACCAGAATAGTGAAAAAAAAATTCTGTTGTTCATATGCCACCGTGTCTGTGGGACTTTTGTTATGCCAGCCCCAAAGGGCTAAGCTTCCATCTATTTATACACAAAATCTTCTTCATTTTCTTCTGGTCTCCTAATTATTTTGCCACATAGCACTTATTAACAGCCTTCCATGATGTTTACTTATTAAAAAGCTCATCTCTTCTGTTATGAGCATCTTTCTATGAAGAGAATGTTATGTGCTTACAACTGCATTCACCCAGCGCAGGCTGATTTTTGGCAAAATATTATTTACTCAAATATTTATTTAATGAATAAATTAATTACCATATTATAAGATGAAAGCAATAGGTCTCCAAGATTTGCAAATGAAAATAATACCACTAATTGAGTATCCAACTAAATGAAATTCTTAAAGCATGATTCTGTATAAGAAAAACATATATGTGAATTATAGTAAGAATTTTAAGTTTTCAATAAACAAAAGATAACAATGGTAAAAATGTACAATGATATTTTGTTATTTTATTGGATTCTACATCCAAATGTGTGTGTGTGTGTGTGGTTTTATTCATTAAGTTGAAAATATTTTTTAATTCTTAAATTGACAGTTATGTATTACTTAAAGATTCTTAGAACGATTTTTTTATGTTAGAATTTATGCTTCTACATTTCCACAGAAATTTTAATTGTGAAACACATACACACACATAAACACACACACAAAAAAAACCACACAATTTTTCTTACTCCTCCCTCCAAATGAAAGTTTGGTCCAATACTTGCGCTGACTACATCTAGATGTTATACTTCAACTACACTTGTGTTCAAACTCTGAAGTTCAAGGATGCTGATGTGGGCTGGGTCATACTTGAGTCCTTCTTTACCCTGAAAATTATGACCTTGTCATGGTGACATCTGTGTTAGGGGTGGTCCCAGATTTGAACTTCTCCGTTTTCCTCCAAGGACTAAGGAATCTGAAATTCATTTTCTTTCCATTACAGTGAGTTTCAGGTTCCTGGGCTTTGGAAACCACTCAATATTAATTTGTTTAGTTAAGCTTTTACCTAATTGATGAGGTGGAGAAAAGTAATTGAATTGGTACCAAATTCTAATGTGTTTACATATTGCTAATCTTCTGAACATATTAATAAATTCCCACCATAAGAATTCCTTTTTTAATAAATAGATTTAACATTGTGGCCTTCATATTATCCTTCTAAACTACCTGTAAATTTATTTTTTTCATAAAATGATTTTTCTGATATTCTGTGCTGATTTAGTGATGTAAAATTAAGCTAAAAAATTACCTTACTAGTCCATCTAATTTGATATGATGTTGGATATGTCTTTGCCATTCCCCAGAATAAAAGCTCACTTACAAGATTGTTCTATTACATAGTGACAATGTTATTTGAAAACATATTATTATTGTAACATTTCATTGTATTTAAAATACAAGAAGTCATATACAGTTACATTCTCTTAATGAAGGGAATGGTTTGTTCAAATGGTGTTTTTAAATAGGAC
>NDGN011387965.1:0-13168 GCA_002564285.1 Tympanoctomys barrerae | reverse complement strand
TATATATATACACATAGTGAGAGAATGAAGTATGAAATATAAAGAAAAATGAACTATTTGAAACTGTATTAGTACCGCAATGAGTTGATGCTTATAGACCCTGACAAATTTTCCAAGTACAGTGAAGAACTCACTAGAACAAACTCACATAGAAATTAGCCCAAAGGATAAGTGTAGAAAACATAGCCAGAAACAAGAAAAAACATGATCAGAAACCACTAGGAAAGACGACCCCCCGAGAAGGCCCTCCCACCAAGGAAGTCTTTGCTCCACAGAGTTATGGCACTGACCACTGAGAATGGCTGGCGGTGAAGATTTTGCTTCAAAATGCCACTTTGTAATCGTACTCTATAAAACAAGACCACTAGAGCAAAGGAGCAAAAGGGATAGAGAGGCCGGGGTGGAGAGAGAGAAGCCAGAGGCAATCTTTAGACTCATTTTGGCTTCAAATGTCCTTTTTGGAAGAAACATGAATCTCTCTGCTTTCATTTTCCTCCTCTCTGCAGCCCTGGATCCTCCTTTCAGCCTGCCTTATTCAAGAAATGCAGTATAAAAGTTTACCTATGCATATGTTTAAAGGCTTTGGCAAGCTCACCTGGGGACCCAAAAGCTCATAGTCCCTGTTACTCAGGAGCCTGGGTCCAGGTTGTTTGAGCCCAGGAGCTACAGACCAGCCTGGGCCACATAGCGAGCCTGGGCTCAAAAACCAGTGAAAGAACCTTTATGGTATGAATTAAAAGAAAAGGTGCATTTCAAACAAAGTACGGTGATTTAAACTTGACCACGTTACAGATCGCTCATCTGGGTCTGATCCTGGTGAATACTGTTTTACAGAGATGAGTGATAGTTGTTGCTCCTAAGATGCTCACAGGGAAGCACACAACCCACAGGAGTGATGCTGTAGCAATTATTTCCTAAGTGGAGGGGACGCTGCATGCGGAACGGGAGAAAAACAGACGGTAAAACCCGAAGTGACTTGGTTCATCTTAACATCCCTGTTAACCACTGATATTCAAAAAGAGCTTTGAGTAGTGTTACGTATGCTTAGCGCAGATTTTTAAACAAAAACCAGTTTAGTATTCTGGGAATATGGCACACACCTACTACTGTTTAAATGGAATCCTGAGCCTTGGCCATACTGAGGTGTCCTAACATTGACACAACATTCAAACTGTATCCAGAAACTGTAGAATCAAAATGAAAAACTTACTCTTATACTAGAAATATTTTTATTCAAAAGCAACATGAAAAAGTGATTTTTAGTTTCCTTTTAACCAGGAAACTCAATCAGAAACTCCATTGCCCAAGTGTGAGGACGCATTTTCAATTGTACGTGCTGTGAACTCACACAAAGCCTGATTGGGCTCTTGCCTCACTAGCTGTGGAACTAAGTTGAGCGTGTTGTGGTTTCCTCATTTATAAAGTCTGAGTGATAGTTGTAAAAATGTACAGTGTTTTAACAGTGCCTGGAACACGCATGTGTCAAGTAAATGTTAGTTATCAGCATCGCCATCCTTATTAATGCATTACCTAATTGTGTAGAAGGATTGGTGGAACGAATCTCTTAGTCATCAAATAAATGCCTGCTTTGTTTCACCAAACGCATTCCGTGTTTCCTAAGAATGAAGCACTAGATGATACAGCCAGGCAAAATGAGCAGCAGCCTTGAAAACATCCAGAGGCATCATTCTATTGCCAGCAAAATGAAACAGAAGCCAGCCAACCAAAATGACAGCGACAACAAAAGATCTAGGAGTTACTGTGTCTTGTCTATCTTCTTAGCTTTCATATTATTATCTAAGATTGAAAACGGGAAGAATTTTTACATTACCCAAAATACTGATGTTAGCTGATAGCTGACATTCTTTGAGACTCCTTGCACAATATTGAATACTGAGGAATGGAAGATGAGAAAGGAAAGGATTTTATACGCAGGCAAGCTCCTCTTTCCAGAGAAGTTTTAGTTATCTCTAATCTATCATTTCTTTTTTGGTAATAATTTGTAGAGTAATTATGACGACTTCATCTTATACTTTGAGTATATTAATAGGAGACTTTAGATGGACATTGCTCCTAGTAGTAGTATTTAGGTTAAAACTTCAACTCAGAAAGAAAACATCAGCGTGGGCCTATACTGTACTTTAAATCAATAATTTATGTATTTGCCTTATGAAGGTATTTCTCTGTATGAGGTGACCTTGCTCTGTGACACTGAAATCACTCTCCACTCTCAATTATGCCCTGAATTAGAGTAGTTTCAGAGTCAATATATTGATGGACACTTTGCACACAATATAAGAACATAAAGCAAAATCCCATGAGCTGAGTTATAATGCATACAAGAAGAGAGACCAGTCCTATTTAGCATTCATGAAGTCTCTATCGACCTGCAGCCACTGACGTTTATTTTGAAAGACAAAAGAAAGCAATTTCTAGAACTACTGCATTTGCATGGGGAATATTATAAAAGTTCAAGCAACCCAACCAGGCCAATAGTTTTGGATTCACAGTAATTGCATACATTTTATTTAAAATCCTCCCTAGCAGTATGTGCCTGTTACCTAAAGCGATGGAGCAGGTCCCAGTTTTATGTCTGATTCTAAGCCTGGGCCTATGGTACAAGACATAGCACCTACTGTGGCCTCTGCTCTGTCACTTTGCCATGCAATTCTAATGTGGTTTTACTTGAATAACATAAAATAACATATATAATGTTATTTATGTTATTTTCCACGTGAAGAACTCCTGTAAACCTTGCCGTTTTGAAACTCAGTGAGGCAGGCGTCTTAGACAAGCTGAAAAACAAATGGTGGTACGATAAAGGTGAATGTGGACCCAAGGACTCGGGAAGCAAGGTCAGTCGCTGCAGTTCGGGCCTCTTCTTGTGTTCTCAAAATAGTACATGGGAGCAAATGTCAACTATGGAAACCTTAAAACTGAACACCTTTTTGTACACTCAGCCACTGTCTAAATCAGAAGCCAATGCCAAACATTGTAACCACAGGGACCATATTTTCAGGAAATGACTGTACTACCTGCTCCCTGAAATTAAGCCTTTTAAATAAACTTAAATGAACAGCAAAAATATATAAAAGCACAAAATTCTATATATTATTCTCAAACTTACGTACCACTAATAAATGTTTTTGTTTGTTTGGGAGATAAAGACCATGAAATTTATTACTTCAAGAACTAATATATCCTCAAATCAGCAAACGGGAAATTAGCTAGGAATCATCCAGAAAATAAAAGACGCTAAATATTAAATAAATGTTTATTCAGAAGTTCAGTCTTTTGTTGCCAGATTGCCAAGCATTCCACTTTAGTTTGAAGAGGCTCTGCTCTATTCCTGTGCCAAGAGATAAACAGAACAAACTTTCCAACTGAATTCCCCTAGTCAGCATGATTTTAGTGAGCCAGTGCTTACAATGTCCGAAAGTTCTAGGATATTCTACTAAGGAATTCATTTTAGAACAATGCAGAAACCTATAGATCCAATTCGGCTGAACACATTTATATCTTATTCTAAAGGAAAAACTGTAACAAGTTTGTCACTGGCTCAAAATATCTACACACATTAATATTAACCATGGAGAAAAGCCATAGTTGATTCTCAGAAAACACTCATTTTGAAAACACTTTCTTCCAGAAAGAAGACAACCTACTTTTTTAATGTAGGTTATTCTTACATTATTGGTTGTTCTAAGACATTAAATAAATGGCTTAAATAAAAGACCCTCAATAAATTGGAGGAGACAATGCCTAGGTAATTAATCCATTCCCAAGATTGTATTTTAATCCTTTGATTTTAATCACTTCTGACTGCCTTTGAACCAGAGTGGAATGAAATGATCTTGGCCAGATTATGAAACAATTATCTTAAAACCTGATAGAAAGAAAAGCACAAGTATTTAAAGAGTAATTATTTTAAGAATTAAGTTACTGTAAAATTTTTGGCCCACTCAGTTGATATGACTAAGTAGACACTATATATGTCATCTTTTGAATTAGCCCCTCTCCTAATCAAAGTACTTAAACTTCTGAATCATATTTTGTACAAAATTGTTGAGAAAATGATAGCCATGAAGTATCCTCCACCAAAATACATGTTGGAATAATACTATGTCATAAACATATTTATAATTTGTGAAAACATTCCAAACTTTTATTATAATTTTAATATCTTCTTAGCATATGCTTGACTACCTCTAGATTTATTATATGTGTAGTAAACTCAAAGAGTATGTTTAAAATATCAATTGATGAAGCATTTTTAAGTGTGAATGGAGCTGTATTTTTACAATAATAACTAAGTTATAAGTTTGTCCATGGATAAATAACTTATTTCTCAATTGACCATGGTAATTTGCATATTTTTAAAAGTTACCTTTAAAAAATTACCTAGGTTCTATGCATATATTATTATTTCTAAGTAGTTATAACAACAGTATGCAAAATAATAATATGCAAAATGAGATTTTTCATGAGATTCCCCATAATGATATAACTGAAAGAACCTAAGACATGGACCATAGTACTTCTTTGTATACCCATGGTAAAGTCATTATGAACAATATGTGGAACTACTGGCTGAAAAACCCCTAGCTCCTTAAGTAGAAAATGTATACATAAATTTATTCAAGAGATATCTTGTACCACTTAACATTATGTTTCAAAGGAAACAATGCCAAAAGAGGTCCCCTTTTCCATGTAATTAGATTTTAAACAGGTTATTTTCAAACTCTCTAATAACCCTCTTCTGGCACCCCATATACATATACAAATCCTTCTTTATGACTAAGTAGAGTGGTTTTCATGACATATTTAATGATAAGATGCTACTGATTTTATTGAATGTAATTGCGTAAATTTATTGATCATAATTTCACTTCTCCTGAGAGCTATAAGCTTTACCCTTAAACCCATAAGCCTACATCAGTGACTTACACTTGTAATAATAATTTCTGGTTAAACTAAGCATTGCTTTTACTGACTACTTGAAGTTCATGTATTCTTTTACATGTTGGATGTGACATTTCCACAGTTAACTGAAGTGTCTTTCTCCCTCCTAGGACAAGACGAGTGCCTTGAGCCTCAGCAACGTAGCTGGCGTCTTCTACATTCTAGTTGGCGGCTTGGGCTTGGCAATGCTGGTGGCTTTGATAGAGTTCTGTTACAAGTCCAGGGCAGAAGCGAAGAGAATGAAGGTGGCAAAGAGTGCACAGACTTTTAACCCAACTTCCTCGCAGAATACCCAGAATTTAGCAACCTATAGAGAAGGTTACAACGTATATGGAACCGAAAGTATTAAGATTTAGGGGTAGGATTTAGGGCCTGCTACAGTGAGTGGGGCTGCATCTTGTGAACGCAGTGTCGTGACCTGTCTGTCCAGTGGTGGTATTGCTTGCTTCTAATTAGAGCTTTCTATTTTTCAAAACTTCAATGCAAAGTGATTCAGTTTTCTTTGGCTGCAGATGTACCGTTTGAAATTTTATGTTGCCAATAGACATCTGCATTGCATGGGTCAGAAAGACAGAGCCACACCAGAATTGCTCCGCAACATGATTTAAGCAGTATGATTTCCCTGAAATCGGGAAAATTGGAAATTAGATCTGGGCATCTTCACACGCAGACCAGGCAAATCTTTTCTTTAACCACCTGTATTTAGGACCAGTGCTAACAAAATACTGACAAAATTGGTTTCCAATGATGAAAACCTACAGATTGACCTATAAGGTCATACTGTTTCCTGAGAGACAATCCAGTGAAAGCACTAAGGCACATAGTAAGCGTGTATTCACTGAATTCCCTAGCTCCCATTCTAATCAGCTTTACACTAGCTATTTTTATTTTCAAAGCACGAATCCCACCATTTGTTCATGACATTAGTCCTTCAACCACCCCTTCAGCAAAGCATGATTGTCAGAATCTTCACGATGATACACAGTTACGTTCACAGTATCACTTAGGGGAACAGGTATTTCAGACAATCCAATAATTTCTCCATCAAAAACATCAGGAATGTATGTGTTGCACAGCAGGGATGGTGATAAAAGTCATACTGCATTAGTATGCATTTTTTTTTTTTGCATTTCAGTTTCTTTAAAACAAGCCAGAAAAAAATTTTTTTTAAATAAAGCCAGATCAGACCTCCTTGTCTTCTTCCAATATGTCACAATAAGGAATCATATGCCATCGATGAAGCAAAGAAGATAGAGATCATTTTTTTTAAGAAACTAAATGTTCATTTCTTTACTGTAATGATTGAAAGTAATTTCAAATTAAGACCTGGAGGGTTACGTTATTGCTTTTCCTAAACTCAAAGCTCCAAAACCCATTTTCTAAAATTATACATAACAGCCAAGTGAAAAGGCTGCCCAGTGTGATTACAGGATAAATGAGTCTTTGAAGCTTCAAAATATGTTCAGTGTTTGATGTTCTTTAAAATGAAATATCAAATATAATTTTAATAAGGTGTTGATCTGAGGTCATACTAGAAAAATGTGCTTGATTTTGATCATATGCTTATAAATTATTATTGTACTTATTAGTATCTTAAAACAAAAATGAAGTCCTACTTGTTGATCAAAATTTAATTGCTCAGGGGCTAGGGAGATGGTTCAGTGGAATAAGCGCTTCCTTGGCAAGTGCAAGGGCCTGAGTTCAATACCCAGTTCCATTAAAAAAAAAAAAAAAAAAAAAGTCAAAATTTAATTGCTCTTACCCATTACCTAGAAATCAGTGACTAAATACTGTTCAACTGCACATAAATAATCTCTAATCTCAAAGTGATTCCTTCTCAATATTATTTAGAAAACAAAATAAAGGGCCTTAAGAACTAAGCCCTCATGGGGCTGGGGAGATGGCTCAGTGGAATAAGTGCTTCCCCGGCAAGCACAAGGGCCTGAGTTCAATCCCCAGTTCCGCCGAGAAAAAAAAAAGAAAAAAGAACTAAGCCCTCAGTTCACTTAGGTCAAAACTTACTGATCCCGTGAACACAATGAGACAGTGTCAGAGCATCTCACCCTAATGAGTTAACTTTCATTCCCTGTTCCACATCCTTCCCTGTTCTAGCGATTGAACTCAGAGGTATTCTACCACTGAGATTCTTGTTTGCTTTTGGCTGAGCTTTTGTTCGTTAAAAATATAAAAACAGGATCTCAATAAATTGCCTCTGCGTGTCACAGTCTCCCAAGCTTGAGATCCTTTGGCTTCAGCCTTCAGAGTAACTGGATTGCAGACATGTCAAGCTAAGAATGTTTTCCTCGTAGTGTTCACAGAGTTGAGCAGAGATTTTACCTAAACTGAGAAAAACAATACTTAACTAGTTTTCAAAGCCAGTTACTTGGGCTGAATTCTGAGAAGAATTTATTAGACAGAAAAGAAATTGTTGTTGCTAAGTTTTCTTTGCCAAGTCAAACTTTAGCAAGATCCAAGAATGGAGAAACAAACAGAAGAAGGAAAGTATTTAATGACTTGGAGAAAAAATTGTTCAAGAATGTCAATGTATTACAAAGATCTGGAAAATTCTTAAAAAGAGTTTATTTAACCTACAAATAATATGTTTTGGATTCAGTTATCTATTTTACTAAGATTAAATGTTGACTGTTAATCTGAAAAAAAAAAAACATATGCAGACTTTGGTTTTGATTTTGCTGAAATGTAGAGACAGCAGATAGCTATGAGTTCTCTGGAACCAGTTCCCTTGTTAAACAAGTTTGTATATCTTAAGACTTGGGTCTTCCTCAGTGATAAGATAAGATCACACAGTGGCTTAGATTGGCCTCATGGATATTAGTTTAATCTTGTTTTCCTCAGCATGTGATTTAATTTAATCTAAACTTCCCCAAGCTGTCCCAAAATTATTTTCCCCAGAAGCTCACAGAAAATTCCAGGGGTGGAACTGGAATATTTCAAACGTCTAAGTTGTGGCTAAAAATCATCCACCTCAAAACCACCCAATCTTATAAAACATATAACATTTAAAAACAGGATTGCAGGAGAAAACTATTTAGCAACTCTGAAGCAAACTCCTGCACTACATTTCTTAAATATAACATTTTATGTTACATTTTCTTGTTATAAGGAGTACTATTTAAGGAATGCCTTTCTTTAAGCATACTCACTCTAATATTTCATATAAAATATACATCTCTTATGAATTAACGTCCCAAGAGCCTCATTTCAAAGAGCGAGGTTACGATCGCCACTTCCATTTCTCAATCCTTTCAAGTTCTGTGTTATATATAAGACCCATGACCAAGGGATCCTTTCAGATGTATATATTGAATTGTTTTATTTCTAATTCTTATTGATATACTTAAACTTGTCTTTGTTCAACTTAAACCCTATATAATATATTCATTTAGAAGGATTTTCCAGTTATTATTTAAAACAGTAAAATTGACCTTTTTAGTATAAGTTCTAGAAGCTTTTTTTTTAAACTTGCATATTGTATATACAAGTATGTAGTTTTACAAATTTATTTGGAATCTCATCTGTGTTATTTAAAAGAAAAAAATAATATCTTCTCACATATGGACACCCATCCATTCAACAGAGACTTAGAGTGATTAACACATACCACACAAAAGTCACGAACACTTTAATTTCAAGGGATTAATTGAAAATCACTTTTTCCCTTACAGTTTTCATTATATTTCTATGATATTGCTACATAAAAACTATTAAAGTTTCTGTAAAAGATATACTATGAATCCTGATTCTGAAAATAGGTATTAATTGTCAAGGCTATTCACGATGAAAAGAACTTGACATTCGCATTGGCTTTTTATTAGAGCTAAATCACTATCAGCAATTGGATTTTAATGTTTAAAAGTTATTACAGTAAATGATTTCTGAAAATTTTTACTCTAATAGCTCTTATATTAATTAACTTCATTGTTTTGATTTATATTCTTGATATTTAAGTACCAGGTCAAAATAAGTAAATGTAGGGATAAAATTTCCTACAGAATTGGATAAACTTGAATACACAGTGGATCATGACATGCACCCTGAGTTGTGAGACAAGCGCTCCTTTGCCTTATTTTTCCATTAACTTTAGAATTCAGCTACTTGAAAGAATTTAAAGACAATGAATGAACAGTAGATAAATTTAAATAATAACACTGCCTACTTTTCTTTTATGTAATATTGTCGGCTACCTTTCAAGTCAGGGAATAGGAATTTAATGGAGAGTTCAGAGATTTTTAACTCAAGAGCCTCTGTTGGGAAGTTTCCCAGCAGTAATAAGCGCTCAGTAGGTTTCGAAACAGATCCCCTTTCCATGTGCCTTCTTCTGTGTACCGTGTTCAAGCACAATTCTTAAAACATGCTCAGCACCTCCAGGAGAGGCGCGGGATGAACGGCCCGTGGCTGGCTGGCCTGTTCTAGGTCCTGTCTAAGCCTGTGCGGACGACTGGAAGTGCCTGCCTTGCACAGCTCTGTGTGTGAAAGCCTTCAGGGTTCATACATGCAGTTTATGTAGGCCACTTCTCAATTCTAGGGGTGTTATCCTGGAACTACAAAGTATATATTATCTATCAAGAAAAATAAGTATGAGTCAAAGAACGGTCTCAAACATTAAACTCCTCAATGCCACTAGAAATCCTAGTGCACCAAGCAACAAGTGAAGAGATGTTTCCTGCCCAGATTGAATAAACAAAACCTGCTCTTACAATTGTGAAAATAGCTTTAAAATAGGTGGGAGCACAAACTCTAAGCTGATTAATTCTTCAGCATAGTGAGCTTTTCACTCCTTCATAAGCAGCTTGCCTCTGACCAAAAGAATACGAAAAAAAAAAAAAATGCAGATGTCTACTTATTGATATTTCGGTGTTTGCTGTGTCCCGTGCTGGGGGACAAACAGAAATGCTCTAACGCCCCGCGCTCTCTCTGCTTTCTTTCCATGCAACCCAGCTGACCTTTTCTGAAGCCATAAGAAACAAAGCCAGACTGTCCATCACTGGGAGCGTGGGGGAAAACGGCCGCGTGCTGACGCCCGACTGCCCCAAGGCCGTGCACGCTGGAACTGCCATCAGACAAAGTTCAGGATTGGCTGTCATTGCGTCGGACCTACCATAAAAACCAAAAAAATAATCGAGTGCCTTAATTAAACTGTGTTGGTGACGGAGGGACGCGCAGCCCCCGGGCCTCGCCCAGCGCCAGCCCCGGCCTCGGAGCGGGCAGCGCGTCCTGGCGCGGGGCCGCCGGCTGCAGAACGAGTGCATGAGCTCAGCTCGGAAACCCAAACTCAGATTTTATATCAGGAAAACTCACACTTTCAGTTTTTGGGGGAGCGGGTGGGGCAGCTGGGATGGGTGTATTAACAGCAACAAATCTCACTCGAGTGGATTTAAAAACTAATCCGACTTGCCAGTTAGCGCATTAAGCGGTGACGTTCTCGCTCAGAAAGGCCTTTGTCTTCACCAAAAGGATAAAGTAGTTCTAGAAGTGAAGGGACACCCTAACCTGTGTCTCCAGAACACCCAGATAGCCAGTGGAAGAATATCCAGCTGAGAAAACAAATCACTAAACTGTGATGAGAAAAATAATAAATAAACATGTAAATCCTGTGAAAAAAAAAATTTAAAGGAAGTATTTACACTTACTTTGGAGAAAACAAATACTGAAACATGCTTGCTTTTTAACTGATGTAAATTCAGTAGAGGACAACACAATTCTTTTTTCTAACCATCTTAGGGAACAATACATTGCAATAATTGATATAAACGCCACCACTGTAATAAACTTTAGAGACTTTTTTCTATAAAAGTTGTTGGTCGTCTCCTCGTTTGCTGTAACCTTCACTCTGTCACATGAGCTGGTTCACAGATTGCATTTGTCTCACTACCAAAAACAAAAACAAAATGAAGAAAATGTTGATGTTAAATAATCAGTCTGCAATGTGGAATCAAGAGACTACGGGTCACTCATATGATCAATATTATTTATAATCTTGTTCTGTGTACAAAATTGTGGTTTTTGTACCCACCAAAAAGAATAAAACATCAGATGTTCTTACAACGTCTACAGAGCTTAAAAGGGTTTTTGTTTTTTCTTACAATTAAAGTTATTTGAGAAATTGTAAGAGTATGCAAGAGATTATAGAAGTGACATGGTGGACCTTATGGGAAAATGTTGCTAATCCTTATTATTTTTGCATACTAAGCTACCCCTATTTTATAGATCTTTCACTTGTGAGAAGGTTAAATTGTCAAAGATGGATGTTTGAGTCCTGGATTGAATTGGTGTCTGAGCAGTAATGTACCCTATCACTGTGTGTGGAAATTTCACTTCACTGTATTTCTCTGCATAGAATCATGTGTGAGGTGAGCTTCTCCCCCATTTGTACTGTCCCATTTAAATCCTCCGAGGCCCTGGGAATAGCTTGGAATAGACCACAAATGAAGACTTAGCCCTTATATGAAGAAAATGTTATTTTACATCTTATTTATATAAAAATTTATATTGTTATGTTGGAGTAAATGAACATGGTTCCAAAGAAGGCTTAGTTCATTAGAAATCAATAAGTACTCTACTATGAATATAAGTCACATACTTAGGGATCTTGGCAGAAAGCACAAGTTAAGAAGATTCCAGAAGTCTGACCGTGAGGGATGAGTTGAGTTTTCCTAGGACGAGGGGTAAGAGGCCAACAGCTGAGCACTGAATGCTCAGCGTGCTGGGTGCTCATGCCTTGCGAAAGGATGTACAGTTAGCTTGGCTGATGCGAGCAAGGGGTAAGCACCAGGGAAGATAAGCCGGAGAAGGTCAAAGATTAATTTTCTCTCCCTGAGCCCTCATTCCATCTCTGTGCTGCAGTAAGAACATTCTTAAACATTTATCAGATGATGTACACACCCTCACCGTTCCCTCAGGACAACTTCCAGGTTCTTGAGAAGAGCAAACGATTCTCTGATTCTCTTCATGACGTTGCCCCTATTTATCCGCTCAAGGACTTCTCTACTCCTACCCAACTTCTCCTGCCAGCAGAGAACCCCCCAAAGCAGCACATGAGACACTGCGTATTACTTTTCTGCAGTCTGTAACAATGCCTTGTCTCCTCTGTACCTGACTAACTTAGACTCATCCTTTAGTACTCAAATTTTACTAGCCCTGGGAGGATATCTGAGCATACACTTCCCCTTGCCTAAGAGACTGAGTTAGGTGCCATTCTTAATGTTCTTTCCCCATCACGGCACTCACCATACTGCATTGTAATTGCCTGTGTACTTGTCTGTAAAACTACTAGACTGTAAGCTCCTTGAGGGCAGGGACTGTGTCTATTTCGTTCACAGTTGTATCCCCAGCACCCAGCACAGTGCCTGGCATATTGTAGGTGCTTAATAAATATTTGTTGATGAAAAAGAAAATGAACTGAATTGAATTAATTTAAGTAAAAGGAGAAAAACATCTTATGTTTATTATTTTTAATTTGTATTATTTTTTAAGGAATACAAAATACTAAAAACAAAAAGCATCAGAAATGATATAAAATTTCACTAAACAGAATAATAGGAATTCAACAATTGTTGCTGTATTGCATATATTGTCTTGAAATTAGTTGTTTAGCTTACCAGATGTAAACCTGAAAACTTGGATTAAAAAAAAAAGACAAGAAGTTGTAAGAAATTAAAAAGAAAAAAAATCTAAGCATTAACTGCTCCTTCTAAAAGACTACCAGAAACCAGCAGCATAATTATCCAAATTAGTCTGCATGCATGCATAATGTATCTTATGTATCTTTTTCCCTTCTTTCTTTTGTCCTTTCCCTCATACCACTTTTTCTTTCCCATTGAACAAATTCTTTCCCTTTCACAGCATCTATTGTATCTTTCAGATTTTATTTACTCTTTCAGGTTCTCACACTAGTGAGACAATACGATGTTTGCACATATGGGTCTGATTTATTTCATTTACCAATATAGTCTCTACCTGCATCCATTTATGTACAAAAGCCTAAAATTTATCTTCTTCATAGATGAGCAATATGCCAGTGTATAAAAATGCCACATCTTTTCTATCCATTGCTTAGTTGATGGGCATTTGGGTTGTTTTCAAAATGTAGCTATGACAAATTGTGCTGCTATAAACATGGGTGCACAAATATCATTAGGTATGATGGTTTGGTTTTTTGTTTTTTGTTTTTCTGGGTTTTTGTTTT
>NDGN011387961.1:0-10939 GCA_002564285.1 Tympanoctomys barrerae | reverse complement strand
GAAGAAGAAGAAGAAGAAGAAGAAGAAGAAGAAGAAGAAGAAGAAGAAGAAATGATACAGAATCTCACCTAACAAAATAATAGGAATTTCAGAGTTTATCTTTCATGAGGTTCTTCTTACATGACTAAAAACCCTAAATAAACATTGACTATCTAAAAAGGACAGGAAAACTTTCTAGGAGACTTCTAAGTAAAATGGTGATAGGCATCAAAATCACACCAGTTCCCCAGACTTCAAGAATAACACTTGGTCACGTACAATGTGTCCAAACTGGTGTCCAGTGCAGAGGTCTTTGTTGCACTTGCTGCTTTTCACATCTATTTCACAATAATTTCTACACATACTTCTGCACAGCCTGTATGCTTTGACTGAATTCTTTCATCAAGAGCATAAAGAGCTAAAGACCAAGAAAAGTGAGGGTGAAGTTCCTCACTGCATCAAGATCCAGTTTTTTAGGAACACTCAGAGCCCTGATCTGATGGAGCCATCAACATAACTGCTCCTTCCAAAGTAACCTGTTCTAAAGCACAAGTGCATTTGCCCTCCCCCATCCCCCACCTTGGCAGCCAAAGCACTGAGCTGGTGGATGGAAAGTAAAGCTGGAGCCACCAAAGCCAGCACCCTCCCCCCACAAGGCCATGATGACTAGTGTGATGCACTACACTGGGGAGATTTCTGCTCCTGCCTGTTCTACTGTTGTCCTTAGAACAAGGAATACCCAGGAACAGTAAAAAAGAAGCACTGGGATGCTTTGAAGCCTTGAAGTATGCATGCATAATAGAGAGCTTATTCATCACTATCTCAGTTTCCCTTCAGCCTTGCTTTCACAGGTCTGTGGCTCTCTGCCCATAGACAAAGGCCAGCTTCCAGAATGGCCTATTCAGTTCAGATCTGCTCACTAAAGAATTTTGAAAATGACTTGCTAAGGAAAACCATCCCTCTCATTTCTGGGGAAGTTTATTTTTTGCTTTTGGTGCCAAGAACCAAACCTAGGGCTTCTAGCTTGCTAGGCAAGCATTCTACCACTGAGCCAAATCCTGAGCCCTCAGCCTTCTCATTTGTGTCCCTGTCTCCTGCCTTGTATCTTTTGCCAAATGACTTCTGCGACTAAGCAAGGTTGTGTCTTCTGGGATTTTTGGAAGGCCCTTTCCCTCTTGTCTTCAGGAATTGTCAAATCCACCCTGACCAAAGCTGCATTTGCCCCAGTCTTTGATTGTGGACCAACTCACATCTAGGGCAACTGTGATGCCGATTCTGCCACAGTGCACCCTTATCCAGTTTGCCACTTCCCTGTCCAATGGCATGGCTGCTAGGAACACTACATAATTCCCTCTGCCCATGTTTCAGTGTTCATTGCCTCCGCCAGTACTGTGCCTTTCAGGTAGAATTCTCCCAAAGGAGGAACTGTATGTGTAACTTCCCAGGTCATCAAATCTATTTCTCACCTTCCTACCTCAAGGCTTACCTTCACACTCACTGGGTTGGGGTTTGGTGGGGGTGGGGAGGCTTTCCACTGTGCTGGGACAATTAGAGGATTCAGGAGAACTGTCTCATCACCACAGAACTCAACGGAGAGGAGATCATGCGTCTCATTGTGACCATTGTTCCATGTGCAGGGATTGCCTGACAAAGTGTGCCTGCTGTGACCTTAGTCTAGACTGGCAGATTTCTAAGCTGAACTTCTGTCCCTGTCTCCTGCCCATATCTTTTGCCAAATGACTCCTGTGACTAAACAGGGTGGTGTCTTCTGGACTTTTTGGAAGACCCTACCCTGTTGTCTTCAGGAACTGTCCAATCCATCCTAACCAAGCCTGTATCTTTGCCCCAGTCTTTGATTGTGGGCCAACTCATGCCTAGGGCAACTGTGATACTGGTTCTGCCACAGTGCATAGCCTTGGTGAACCCTGAGAACCCCCGATACCCTCACCAGCCTGTCTGGACTTTATTCAGGAGTCCTAAAAAGCCTCCTTCTAGAAATGGGATTTGTGGTTCCTCTCCAAAACACTGCCTTAGTTCTTGGGCAGGCTGAAGAGCAGGTTATGATGAAAAATGATGTTACTTTTCTTTTCTGTTTGAGGCCCTGTTCCATATCCTTTTCAGTTTCAAAGGTTTCTTTTTGTTTAAAGAAATTTTTAAAAATGATAAGCTAAATCATCTGCATTTCAACAAACATTTTGTGACTAAAGTTTATAAAATCTAGGGGCCGGGGAGATGGCTCAGTGGAATAAGCACTTTCCTGGCAAGAGCAAAGGCCCAAGTTCAATTCCCGGCTCTGCAAAAATTAATAAGAAGAAGAAATAAATAAGATAAAACTAAAGTTTATAAAATCTGGATTTTTACAGCCTTTCTATTCATGTTGGTAGAAATGAGACAAAGTACTAAGTTTTATACTATTAAATAAAACTACTTTTATTGTTGATGCTCAACTCATCAATTTCTACAGATGATCTTTCAACCCTTTTTTCAGTGTTTAATAGCAAAGTTTTATAATGTCCCTGCTCTTAGTATGCTTGGTATATTATTCAGAAAAAAGAAAAATTATCAGTACCTTTTATTCTAAGAATCCTTTTTTGAAATCAGAACTAATTGAATAGGGCCTCTTATTAAAAAGGGAAAAATAAATTTTCCATTCAGCTGCTTCTTCATAACATTTTCAAGTGAAATTCCAGGCAACTATTCCTGTACCTCAAATAACTAAACCTTTGCTTGGTTAGAACTAGATGCCTGTGTCCGAGGTGTGAACTTTGAAAGATGTAGGATCTGGGTGTCAGTATGATGAGTGTCCTTTGGTCCATTGGAAGACCAAGCTCTCTCATTTATTTGTACCTAAGTGAACTTCATGGTAAAACCCAGCAGAAGCAGCAAGGAAGGTCACTCTATATGGGGTAACAATAGCAAAGAAGAAGCCATTACAATACCAGATTTTCAAATGATATTACAAAGCTACAATGATTAAAATAGGATGATGAGTGATCCTGGTTTAACAGTGTGTGATATCAGGATAAGTCCATCCCTTAAAACAGTTCTGGAAACAAAATAAAATAAAACAGTTCTGGGTAGAGCTGAATGGATTTACAGAAAACAAAAGACCCACCTTGGGTGTGAGTGGCACCAATCGATAGGCTCTTGGTGTGAATGGAATAAAAAGGAAAAGAAAGCACAAAGGCTCCTTGCACCCTGCCTGCCACGCCATGAATTGTTTACTCCTCTGCCTTAGAACCAGATGGCTATGGGCTAAAACATCTGTGAGCCAAAATAAGCCTTTCCTTTAACTGGGTGTCGGATATTTTCTCTCAGCAACACTAATTTACACTTGTACGTCAATTTAGATGTTTTTCCTTTCTCCCATTCTAACCCACGTAAATTTTGACCCAGTCTCTTGCAAACATTCTAGTAACAAGAGTGCTGGCTAGAAGGGAAGCAGTCCTGGAGCGACCCTATCTACTAAGTGCGTGGGTCGCCAGAGAAGGTAATGTCGTGGCCCCTGCGACGTTAAAAGCACCTGTTTGCAGCTATACCTCTGAACTCCCAAGGACTTAGCTGAAAATGAGAAGTCGGTAGAGGACAGCACCTGGAAGACAGAGGTCAACGGAATCCCGCTGCAGCAGGGAGGTAAAGAATGCCGAGGCGGGTGGGGAACCAAGCAGAGAAAATAACGGGTAAAGAGATGAACTAGGGAAAAAAAGGATTAATCAGAAAGTCTGGCGAGCTCCTAAGTAGAGTCTTCCTCACTAGCCGACCTGTTTCAGGTTCGGCTACAAAAGGAAGCCTGGACTATTTCGCTTCCTGCTCTACTAGTCCGAGTCCTACACAGCTGAACACCCAGGTCCTGGCTAACACCAGCCGGACGAATTCAGGCCGCGGAAGACGCTGCCCTCCCCCCAGCCAATCAAATCGCTCTCTTCTGGTCGCATTTCTGATGACGTAAGGAATAAGCGTCTAGACCCGCCTCTCGCTGCACGCGTTTCCGCTTTCTTTCCCCATACTTCCGGGCTCCGTGGCTTTTGGTTGTTTAGGCGCGAATTCCTGAGTTCGACTCTCAGACACATTTGAGAAGATTGAGAGGTAAGTATTGGAAGCGCTTAACGTGCTGGATGGGTTGGACGAGTTTTGAGGACGACGCGATTTTGGCAAGCTCCGTGGTCAGTATTCGAGGAGCGTTAGGTGATTTTCAAGGGGTCGTGACTGATGTCCAGCCACGTCTGCCACTGAGGGTCGCAGCTTGAAGCATTTGATTTTGCAAGAGGGAGGGAAACCGCGTCCACTCCTTTCCCCGTCCTTGTCCTCGTTTCTGAAGCACTCTCAGCCCGTATGGGGCGAAGCGCAGCCTTACAGATTAGTGTCTCTAGAGCCTGTTCACCTCCTTGCCCACTTGGGAGTCTAGATTGAGATACTTGATTTCCACGAGTTCCGGCAAGCCGGCAAGGAAATAAGAACAACACGGGGTGCCCCCCTCGTTTTTTAAAATATGTAGTCGCCCGCACACTACTATTGCAGCTGACCTTATAAACATTAAAATTATTGCTGCGTGTTTCCTCGTCCCGAAATCAGTCTTCTGCGAGCTGCCTTTCCTTCGTTACCCAGCTTTCGTTCGTTTCTCTTAACTATTTTATTTCTCTAGCTAAATAATTCAAAAAATAATTCAAATAAGGTTTTCTCTGAGAGTAGTGTCTATTTCCACACGTATGCACAAGGCAAGTTGAGATATTCACTTTTCCCGGGTTTTTTTTTTAGAACAGTATTTATCACATTGTATGTAATCGTTTTCATGTTTGTCAGCCCACTATTACCAGGCTCCGGTTTCCAGGGGAGCAAGACCAGAACAAAATGTGTGTTCGTTTTAATATACGTTAGAACTGCCCTAACGGTAATAGGAATAATGGCTTATCAGCCACAATTGATACTTTTGTAATGTATTATTAGAGCCAGGTGTGGTGGTGCGCGTAATCTCAATGTGATTATTGATGGCGAGGCTTCGTTAGAATAGGTGGGCGTGGGCAGGCTTATATGAGAACTTTCTATATCTTCTGCTCAGTGTCACTGTAAACCTAAAACTTATTGCCAGAAAAATGAGTTTCCAAAGACAAGGCCATTGTATATGGTGTGACACGTAACATTGTTTTGTCAAATTACTGTTGAAACATTTATTCTTCTTAATTTCTACATTTAAAAGAATTATACCAGTTTTTGAATCACATTGCAAATAGCACTGAGCTACATGTTACTGAATAAAGAATATCAAGAGAAAGTGATTCATAGAACCCGACTATAAGCTTTTTATGTGAGAGGCCATAGAGCCACAGACTGAAAGGAAATATAGTGGTTTGGAAGGCTCTGGGAAGAACATGATCTGATGGGTTAAGAAGAGACAGGAAAGAAAGCAGCTCAGGTAGAGTACCATGTGTAAAGTTACTCTTAAGTGTGTTCAAGAAATTATCTGGTCTATGTAGCCAGGGAAATTCAACTAAGGAGCAGAAGAGAATTAGGGGAGGTGAGGCGATCGCTGAAGACCAAAAGAATTTACATGTTATATAATAGGTATTAAAGTCAATCTTTCCCCTTGTTTTGTCCCAACCTTGGGATTGGGAAGGATTTAGAAGGCATATTTATGTTTTTTTCATGCAGTGTCAGCTGGAGCATATTGACTTAGGTACAAGTCAAGAACTGGTATGTTTTTGTGGGCTACTGGTTGAGAGAGCTCACATAGCGCTTTTGCCTGGGTGTGTAGATTTTCTCCATGTTGGCTTTCCAGGTATGGTAGTGACTGGGCAAGAAATGTGAAAGTTATACAAATAAAAGTTATAAAAAAAAAAATAAAAGCTATACAAATGAAAGTTGTCTTTTGAGAATTCATTCATCTTCACACTTATTAGAGGAATGAAATCTTATACTGTTGAGAGAGCAATTATTTGTTTTAAAATATGTTAAAATGTTGCCAGCTGTGGTGGCACATCTCTGTAATCCCAGTACTTGGAAGGCTAAGGCAGAGGTATTGCCATAAATTGGAGGCCAGCCTGGGCTCCATCATGAGTTCAATGCAAGCTTGGGCTACCTATCCTCCAAATTCTCATTTATCCTTAAAAAGGAGAATTTGGAGCAATTAAAGATAGTCTTTCTAACAAAACATTGTAAAAGGTTTTATTGTTTATTTTTCTTTGTTCTTTTCATCTTTACAGAGTTTTTAAAAGCAGCATAATTGTACTGTTTAGATCAAGATGCCTAATAGAGCAAATGCTTCCAAGGAAAAGTCTCAACAATTAAAAAAAAGTTCAAAAAGAAAAATTGATGATGTGCCGTTGTCAGAGAAAGAGGTAACGAAAATAACAAATGTATCACTTAGAGCTCTTATTCAGAAACGTGTGTTTATTACATAGATGTGAAGACCAAGGGTCAGTTTCACTACAAACTATAGAAATTCATATTATAGTCCCAGTTTTGTAACACAAGTTCTTAGATAAAAATTGTTATGTACTTTAATTTCTAAAGTGAAGAATTGGCCATAAAATTCTTTGAGGAGGAAGAGGTCATGGGGCATGCTATGATGTTAAATGGAATAGTCAGGAATGAAGTGTACAAATTTGTATCACATCTGTTGAAAGAGGAGAGAATCTGTTGGTAGAGATTTCTATTAACAGAAAAAGCATAGTTTGTGAAGAATTAATTCTTGTTAGCTTAATTTTTCCTCACCTCATAAAATAGTAAATGAACTAATCCAAACTTTTTTTAGGTTTCACCCTGTTCTTTAGGCAATGCGTATATTTGTTTTGCAAGTAAAATTTGTAACACTATTTCCTAGGCAAAGTGAATACTGATTTATTTAAAACACTATTTGACACTATATGAAATTGTTGTCACTGCCATCTAAGAATTACTGTAGTATATTTTCTGCCTGTGGTAAATATACGCCATTTTCTGTATAAGTGACAATATACTATTTTTCTATCTACCAGAAGGTATTGGAATATCCTTTGAAATACATGACAAAACTATTGCAAAAATGATACATTTTTATGTGATGTTTCATTCTCTCTGTGTGTATGTGTTTTCTCTCTAGGTTAGAAGCACAATAAAAAGAAGTAAAAATCATCCAAAACATATGTCTTCTGAAGGTATTTCTTTTCCTTGTCAAATATGTATCTTTCTTGGGATATATTCCTAAAAAGTTTTTTAGCATCTTTTTTTTTTATGAATTCTGCCCAAAATAGTAATAAACACTCACATACACGTTTTAATAAGATACTTATTCTTGGCAACTAAAATTTTCCTCAATACTTTTAGCAAAATATAGTGAAGTCTTCAGTGCTAACTTGATAGGAACTAGAGAAAATCAAAATGTCTCACAGTCTATTATGTGCGGGGGGNGGAATTATTATGTGCAGGCTGGCTAAATAGCTCAGCGGATTAAAGCACCTGCTTAGGCAGATGCAGCAGCTGGGGTTCGATCCCTAGCATGCTATGCCAGCCCCGCTCTTGGGGCACTCTGAGACTGCAATTGAGACTGGGCATGGTGGCACATGCCTGTAATCCCAGCACTTGGAAGCCTGAAAACGGGAGTCCGATCTACATAGTAAGATATTGTAGACCCTGTAGACCCTTACTAAAAAATACAAAATAAATAAAATCAATTATTATGTGAAGACAAATGTACTTACTTTCCTCCAAGAATGTATGCTTTCTGTACTGCCACTGCTGTGTAGATAAATTTGGAGCCACTGCCTAAGACTGTTTGGAGTAAATTAATTTGTATTTGTGTTTCCTTAAACATCACATACTCGTGAGAGGATTCCCTACCTCTCCTCTCCCAAGGCTACGCTTTGGTTTTACACTTCTATACGGTACAGTACTTTATTTTGTAATGCTCTGCACATGTGTAATTTGCTTTATAGCCCTTCTTTCCAAAGCTGTTCTCTAGGAGAGACAATAACGTATGTCCCTTATAAGTAGAACAGCATACAGCATAGCTGACATTGAATATTTTTATGGTTTGATTAATCTGCTTTTTTTTTTTTTCAGTTGCCATCTAATATTTGGTAGAAACAGTATTGCCATCTTCTCAATAAAGCCCTTTGCTTCAAGTCATTTCTGAGACTAAAACTTTGAATAATTATAGGTTGGCTTTTCATCTAAAATTGTTTGGGGCTTATGTTGCAGTATCACTTATTGCAATTTCAGTTAACAACAATGGGCAGCAAATTCATATTCAACACCTAGCATCTTAGAGCTCTGCATTAACAAATAAATTAAAAAGTTTATAAACCTTTATAGTATTTTGTTTTTATAATTCTTTTTAAATTAATGGAACCACTTTTTAAGTAAAAACATGCAAATTTCTAAACTAATCACAGTATCTTCTATCACCAATAACAGGGCAAACAAATATTAATCTAAAACAGATAAAAATAGCATCCAACAAGAGAAAAACCTGGCAACCTCTTTCAAAGAGTGTGAGGGTACATTTGCAGACTATGATGGAAGCAGTGATAATGTGAGTATAACATTTGTCTTTTTCATTCTTTGGTTCCTCCTTTTTTTCCAGTAGGCATTTTTGTAAGTGTTACTATGTATTTTGAGATTTTTTTTTTCTATTTCAGAAGATCTATTTACTGTTTTGTGATAGCCTTACTGTTCAACAAAAACATCTTTAATTTTAGAAATTGCATTTCCACCAGTGAAATAAAATATTTATGGCTAAATTAGCAGTGTATAAAAAATTTTAATTTGTTTTGTGAATAAGAATTTTTTTGGAAGAAGTTGAGTCCAGAGTGACTTTTAATGTAAAAGCTACCGTACTATAGGAGATATAACGAAAACAAGGTAGAATTCTGCTTTAGAGCTGAACTCCATCAACAGATCCATGTGATCTTAACATATTTTATTGTACTGCTATTTAAAATATATTTCGGGGCCAGGAAGATGACTCAATGGAATAAGTGCTTCCCTGGCAAGCACAAGGGCCTGAGTTCAATCCCTGGTTCTACAAAAAAAAAATAATAATAATAATTAAATATATTTCATATAAGAGGAAAGTAATTAACTGCCTGCCTATCAGGGAAGAATATTTGAAAGAATTCAGGGAGAAACGGTACACAAATTATATTACTCATGTTTTAAACTAATACTTAATTTCTTTTTTAGAGCAATTTTGAGTAATACTAAAGAAAAAGAACAAATTCAGAATCATCTCAACTGTCTGAAGAAAAGGTAAGATACCTATTAATTGAAAGTATTAAGACATTCTTTTTAAAAATTTGATTGTTCCTTTTTTGCTGAAAAGTTATTTGTGAAAGATGTTTCTTACATGTGTGGTTTCTAAACTCTCACAACAGTGTATTACTGAAACAGCCCAAAGTGTCAAAATTTGTACAAAAGAATCTCAAATTCACAATTTATTGTTAATTTTACTATTCAGTGTAGGGGTTGGGGAGATGGCTCAGTGGAATAAGCACTTCCTTGGTAAGCACAAGGGCCTGAGTTCAATCCCTGGTTCCGCCAAAAAAAAAAAAAAATTTTTTTTTCACTGTTCAGTGTTGGTATTTCAAAAATATTTTCAATTTTATTTCCCTTAAGCTTTGTTTTTAACCAGCTTGAAGCTAACAATTCACTGCCCTTAGCCAATGTGATATTCTTTTTTTGTGCCTTTTAGTTCATATTTGTAGTACATTAGCACAAGCAGCAGTAGAATTTTCTAAGGTATTGCTGCCCTTCACCTCATTTCAGCTAACAGATCTTTCTTTTCAAGTGGGTTTTTTTGTGTGTGTTTTTTTTTTTTGAAGCACACCAAAGCCCATAATTTTTAATGCTCAGTTTTTCTAGTATTTCCATAACATTTTCCTTTCATATAAGAATGATTTAACCTGTTTTGGGTTTGTCTAGAAATGTTCATGACCTAGTACTTGTTTCTTGGAAGTGATTTGAGCACAAATTTGCTTTCCATTTTCTTTAAGTATTTTTCTTGTGGGCTGGGGAGATAGCTCAGTAGAATAAGTGCTTGCCTGGCAAGTTGAAGGTCATGAGTTCAATCCCCAGTACCACCAAAAAAAAAAAAAAGTATTTTTCTTAACCTTAGTAGCAGTATAGGGAGGGAAGGATAGGTGAATGTGCTAGATCTTCAACATTGTGACAGAATACCTGAGAAAATCAACCTACAGGAGGTTTGAAAGGCTTAGGCCATGGCACAAGGACTTCTGGGCCTAGGGTAAGGCAGTCTGTGATGGCAAAAGCATATGCTAGAAAAAAGCTGTTTACATTGTCATAGACAGGGAGCAAAGAGCAAGGCCTGGAACAAGAAGTGGCCTTAAAGGATTGGGCTACAAGGACCTACTTCCTCCAGCTGGCCCTATATCCAGTGTTTCCATCACCTCTGAGCAGTATATTAGTAGTAACTACTCAGGGCATGTCTTTATTAGAGTTTAGGACACTCTTGGAAATCTCATGATTATTTAGAACATTTGGAACAGTAAATAGCTCTTCCATATAATTGAGTTAATGAAAACAAAAGTAGATTTCAGGGTTGAACTCAGGGAGTTGCATAAGCCAAGTAAGCACTCTCCCACTGAGCTATATAATCAGCCCTAGATCCTTTATTTTACTTTAAAAAAGTAAAACTTAACTTTCTTACGAAGCTTTATATAAATAGAATGCTTATTTTGATAGGTTAATGGTGATTTTCTGAATAATTGAAGTTCATCTTCACAGTTTACTGAGAATTATGATTTGAAGGACTTAAGCTGTTTTGTTTATATAAAATTAAGATTTTGAGGAGCTGAGGAGATGGCTCAATAGAATAAGCGTTTCCCTGGTAAGCGTAAGAGTCTGAGTTCAGGGGCTGGTGTGATGGCTCAGTGGTCTAAAGCATCTACTTAGAACAAGCTAAGCTATGTCTTCTGGATGGTTAACAACCTAGGTTTGCAGACCAAAATTAGAGAAAAAGGAGGGCTGT
>NDGN011387958.1:0-11269 GCA_002564285.1 Tympanoctomys barrerae | reverse complement strand
AAAAAATTCTCCTTCCCTGAATAGCTTAAGTAGAGCAAAACTGAAAATATGAGATAAACAAAAACAAATTATTTTTAAAAATCTGTAAGAATATAGCCCAATATCTAAAACTTAAATATTATTCTAGCAAGAAGACAGAAAACTTAATAGAACACTTATATTCCTAGATTATGAGGTAACAAATAATGTGTAATTTAAAGTTTATTTGAAAGTTCTAAAATATTACTTTTTTTCTGTGATGTACATATTAGGACAATAATACACCAACCCCAAATAAGACTAAATATTAATGAAGAAATAGGGCTTTTATTAAATTTCAGATTTTATTCACATTCATAAGAAAAAAGGAAAATAAACTCTTTCATTTCTACCTTTAATTTCCCTTCTGGTAGGTTTCTAAGTAAGCATAATTATAACATTTCTTAAATATTGAAAGCCTGAGGATTAAAGGCACATTTGCCTTCCAAAAAAAACTTCTCTAATAGTCTAAATCTACTCCATTGAAATATAGTAAGAGCTGATACAAAGAGGGCAATAATTCCAAATACAAAGAAAAAAAAATAGCTCTCAAAAGAACCCTACTTGGGCCAGGGAGATGGCTCAGTAGAATAAGCACTTCCCAGGCATGCACAAGGGCCCGAGTTCAATCCCCGATTCCGCCAAAAAGAAAAAAAAAAAAAAAAAGAATCCTACTTAAGGGATGGGGAGATAGCTCAGTGGCAAGCACATGGTCCTGAGTTCAATCCCTGGTACCAAAAAATATATAAATAAATAAAATCAATAATCCTACTTAGCAATGATAAAGCACACAATTGTACCCACTATGAAGTTGTAACTAATGTACTTACTGAGAAATGGTGTTGGTATCTAGGTCAACACAACTGACATCTGGTGGAGGGTCATAGAGATCAAAGTATCTCGAGTCAATCCCCACTATGAACGGACATGGCGCACTCAAGACATCTGCTAAAGCCAGCGGGCAGAGAGGAACATACGGGCATGGCCAGTGGAATGGGAAAATCATCTTGGATAAACGAAGGGTAGGAGAATATTTAGCTTTTTGATAGTGAAGAATAATTTATCACAAAAGCATTGCACACATAAAAATTCTCTTTTAAATATTATTACTCAAAGACTAGTGCTTGTTAATTAATTATAACTAAAAGGAATTTAAAACTGCTTCAACAACATATAAATTCATTATTCTCTGAAATTAACATTATGATAATCTTACATTACATAAATAAAGTAAGTTTAAACTCAATTGAGTCCGAGGAAGAAATAATGATACTCACCGACACTAGTGCCTCTGTCACACTAGTAAGCACGGAAGGCCGTAAGGAATGGATTAGAATTTTATGTTCTGTTACTGCAAATACCAGTAGTGTCACAGCATTTTCAGGACCTAGATTCTGTAGTAGTGTTGAAAACTTGCCACCACTGTCAATCAAACAAAAACGTATAACTAAAAGTAAAAACCTAAACAATTTACATCTAAAGTAACAAGATTAAAGTTCATGATTAGGGTGTGATCTGTGCTATCTACTTAACTTTATTTATTTATTTTTATCTACTTAACTTTAAATGATCATTGCTCTTATGCAGACAATCAAAATCACACTATGAAAATAATGAAGTTAATAAGGTTTGAAAATCATTCACCTGATTGGCATTCAATATGGAAAACGAAAAGCCATCTCCATTTTACATAAAAAGATTTTCTAGGTAGACAATATCTAAATGCCTAAAGAATTAAATAAAAGAGATGCCTTAGTTGAAAACAAATTGTTTAATGTAAGATTTTTTTTTTTTAATATATTTGGTACAGGGTCTCACTATGCAGTTATCCTTGCCTGGTCTTGGTGGCTGCCTGGGCACTCCTGGGGTGGGGCTGGCACAGCACGTGGTTCCCAGGATTGAACCCAGGTCCTTGCGCTTGCCTAAGCAGGTGCTTGGATGGCTGAGCTATCTCTGCAGCACCCTAATGTAAGTTGTTTGAACAAGGCATATCTTCTGCTGTAATTATCAGAAAAATTATGACTTATACTATGATTTATAGGTCTCTGCCCCTTAAGGTAAATACACATATTAAGGTTTGGAGCTATGAGTCAGGGATAGTGACACGCCTGTAATCTCATTTACTTGGGAAGCTGACACACAAGGGCTGCAAGTTCAAGGTCAGCCCACACAATTAGTAAGATCCTGTCTTAAAGTAAAAAATAAGGACTGGCAATATAGCTCAGCATTCCTCGGGTCCAATCCTGAGTACCACATAAAAATCTGGATTTATAACAGACAATCTTTACTACTGTCATAATAATAGAAAATCAAGAGCTACAAAATGATAAAAAAAAATAAGGTACACATAACAGAGCAAATTAATAAAACAATGAACTTAAATATTCTATATGGTCACAAAATACTGGGTGGATAATGTACTTCAGTAAGGCAAACAGTATTTTTCTTAGAAAAATAACTGACTTAACTGATTAGATAAATCACAGCTAATAATATTTTTTAAAAAAATTTATTTATTTATGTGTGTGTGTGTGTGTAGCCAGCTCAGCGGTCCCTGTGCTTTGCTAAACTTGTTCTAAGTAGGTGCTTTAGACCACAGAGCCATCTCACCAGCCCAATAATAACATTTTCTAAGAGAAAGGAAAACCTATGTCCACAAAAACTTCTGTGTTTGCACAGCAGTATTAATAACAGTAGCCAAAATGTTAAAATCTCCCAATAATGAACAGACAAATACAGCGTATCCATATAAAAGAACATCAGCTAGCAATAAACAGAAGTAAAGGAATGACACAGGCTACATCATGGATAAGCTTTGGAGACATTAAGTTAAAGAAGCCAGGAGTATGAAAGCCACACATAGCTTCATCCATTTATATGAAATGTCCAAAATAGGCAAATCTATGCCGCAAGAACGTAGATAAGTGGTTGCCAAAGTCTAGATGGGAGTTAAATGTGTGTGTATGTGTATAAACAATAAAGGAAGCTAACTGAAGGCTTCAGGGTGTTTTTAGGGTAAATGCTCCAAAACTTATAATAGTGATAGCTACAAAACTGTGAATATAGCTTCTGGATTTTATATTTTAATTGAGTGAATTATATGAGATGTAGACTATAGCTCAATACAATTACCTAAATGAAGTTCTTGGGGGTAAGTCAGAATCATTTATAATCAATGTTTCTAGTTTATTTTCAGCTCAAAGGTTACAAAAATACTGGTCAGTCTGAACTGAGAGCTAGTGATGAAATAATCTACAATTCTTACAAAATTAATGTCAACAATAGCAGCTGCTCTCCCTGGGCTATGTGCTACATAACAGCTTAATCACACTGCAACTATTTGTCAGAAAAATTAAACAATTAAATTTGAAGAAATGATACTATAGTGATAACAATCTCTGAACTTTTTAAATTGGGAAATGCATTGCTCTGTTCTGTTTAATAACTTTTTCTCATTTTCTATTAAATTTAAAATTGTTTAATGTTCTTCAGAGAGTAATTAAAGCTAAAATTACTTTCATAATCTATATATAGCCTATTTATGTAATGCTAAGTGCTAGATGATAAACATATACAACATACCAAACACTAGTATATTTCTTTTCTTGAAAAACTGTAGGTAATCCTAAGTAAAAGGAGCTTAACTAAGAAAGAAATATTTTCATTGATATTAGTTTAGCTAAGAAAGAGAATGTATTTCAATGTTACCTGAGTTCACACTAGATCGAAAGGAGCATAAACAGAAATGAAGTTTTACTTGCCTCAGTGGAAGAGGTGAAGAAACAGGCTGACTGAGAATCAGATTATCGTGAGGTGATAACTGGAAGATTTAAAATACAGTGTTTAAAATATGAAGATAAATTTTATTTTAAAAATATTTTTATTAAGAATACTACTCCATGGTCAATACTTATAGATAATAATGTCCACAGAGATTCCTATTTTATCAGCATAAAAAGTTACTATCATTTGTGAAGATAATGAAAAATATATCTTGACTTTCGCCGCTTCTAACAGCTTTTTACTCTGAACTGTCCTCAACTGTTCTCTAAGCCATTTTAACAAACTTTATTAAAAGACTAAATTATTCATTTAACAGCACAAATTCAGGATTAGTGAACTTATTGCCTGCAATGCAAAACCACATGCTGCTTGTCTTTGTAAACACTTCTTAGTGAATCACAGCCATGCTCATTCCTTAGTGCTATCTAGCTGATTCTGTGCTGTGACAGCAGAGCTAAGCAGCTGCAAAAGCCTGGATGATCTGCAAAGACTGAAATATCTCTGTAAGGTCCATAACAGAAAAAGGTTGCCAAGTTCTGTTATAAAATAAATCTTCTCTATGAAGTCAGTGTGTGCAATACTTTTTCTCCTGTCCATTCTAATACATTTAACTCAGTAAATGATGGCCAAAGGCACACACAAATTTTCAAGTGCCTATTTTGTCCTTTTCTATGAGTTCAAAATATCTATCTATCGATCGATCGATCGATCAATCGATCTACCTACCTACCTACCTACCTACCTACCTAGATACCTACCTACCTACCTATTTCATACAGACTTGTAGCGATCTTCCTGTCTTAGCCTCCCCAGTGCTGGGATTATAGGCATGCGCCACCACACATGGTTTTGGGAACAGCACAGTACACCCAGGGTTCCAGGGCCAGCACAGCATGCGGTACTAGGGACTGAACTCAGGACCTTGTACTTGCCTGGCAGACGCTTAGACTGCTGAGCTATCTCCTGTGCCCAATATATCTATTTGTATCTACTTTAACTCCTCAACCCTTTCTCTAAAGGAAAAATATTAGCTCTCTGGGAGAGAGTTAAAACATTAATGGACCCAAACTTCCAACATAAAATAGCATCTGGATCTCTTTAAATCTCATTAGCATTTTCCCCATTTAAAATTACTGTTTTTATGATATATTTTGACTGGCTAATTAATAATTCGTAGGTTCCACATAGTAAGAAAGTCTTACCTGAACTAAAATCCGTGGTCTCTGAGGAGATGGAAAAGGAACTTTATGCATAAAATGAGAGATATGCCTTAAAGAAAACACAAAATTCCATTGATTCTACAGTGAACACCATGTACTATAAGGGTTAATATATCATAAGAAATGAGGGGAGTAACAAGCCCTCAATATGTAAGATCCTAATACTATGAAAACAAACACCAAAAATCACTTGCTCGTTACCAGTTTTGTCTGTAAAAGCCTAATAACGTCTCATCTTAATAGCTCTTATATTCAATGTTTGGGTTGTTGATGTCTCAAAAGCCACTTAACTTTTCCCTCTTTATACAGGTAATATAAAACATGGCACACAATACATATCAGTGATTTGAACATTACCAAAACAATTCATTCTTAAGTCAATATCCCTCATATTTTGGAAGAGAATTGAAATGAATGTGCCTTAGAAAACTAAGAGTTTAAATGTTTCAAAATGATGAATAATAAACTTCTTTTAACAGGTTTAAAATATCATTGATAATTTTATAATTTTCCCCAGATGAAAATGTATAAAAAGCTAGAAGAAGTTGGACTCGGTTTATGTATTTTTTAAATCAACACTCTGGGAGGCTGGGGCAGGAGATTCATAAGTTTGCGCCCCTAGGGAACTTATCAAGATCGTATCTTGTTGAGGACAAGGCCCTGCATTCAATCCCCACTTACAAAACAAAACAGTAAATTAATGAGTTTTATTTGAACACCAAAGAAGAGAAAAAATGCAACCACAGTAAAAAAAAAAACCTTTTTGTCTGTTTCTAGGAATAAACTGTTCTTTTTATTTTTTTCCTTTAAACATCATTTGAAAATCATCTCATTTTTAGAAATGAGATAATTTTAACTGGATAAAGCTGGAAGGGATATCTAGTAATTTTACAGACATGTCTTACTATGTACAAGATACTGCTGGACAAGGGAAGAAATGCAAAACAAAAGCATGAAAGCACCGGTGCCTACCATTAAGGTACACACAATCTTGGCAGAAAAAAAGTAAGAGGAATCAATAGTACAGGACACACATCTGCCTGAATTATAAAGAGCAGACAGAATAGCAGAAATCAAAGTGTAATCCACAGACCACTGAACACTGCCAAGACCCGTTCAGGGAGGCTCTGCATGGGCAAAGCTGTTTTCATGATGGTACTCGGAGGCCATCTGCCTTTCTGCTGTGTTGACGATTGCATGGGTGTCCAAAATCACTGTGGATAAAACTGCTGGCACCTCGCTGAGAAACAAGGCAGCAGTTGCACCAAACTGTAGGAGTAGTTCTCGGATTCTTTTTTTTTTTTTTTTCATAATTTTTTTGATAAACAAATAGAAATTAGTTTCAAATCAAATCGCTAGGACAGTTATCAGATTCTTTATTGCTACATACTCACAGTAGAAGAACCATCAGTTTCACTTAATGTCTTTGAAGCAGTAAAAATATTAAATCTTGATTCTGTGGAATACTTTTAAAAACTACTCTGTGATACAAGAGAAGTACGTATAAGGCGCTTTTGTTGGATACATTAGTATGATGACTGCCTTGACTGTGGAAAAGCACTTAACTGGGCTGTGAGTGAATGAGCTGGTATTTTCCCCCCACAGAATGCCATGTTTTGCTTCAAAGATAACTGACAAGTTAAGGTCTCACACCATGCTGGGTGTTCAGAAGGTATTTTCCACTATTTTGAAAATGAACAAGTGAGCCTGGTGCTTCACAGAAAATAATCGCGGTAATTATTGCTAGTGATTAATTCAAACTTTCAAACAAAAAAAAAAAAAAAGAATTCTGCCATTATGAACCTGGTGACTCCCTAATACTCAAAATCTTTTTTAATGAGACAAGAGTGACACTAACAGATGTGACTACTTTATACCAATGATGATGTATGTCTACACTTGGAAGTACTTAACTCAGTGAACAAGGATTTTCCCAATAACCTATAAACAATGCTACAAAATCATGAGTAAAAGGTCCACACAAAGTTAATGTAACACAGAAAGCTTGTTAATAAAATTTCAGATTCTACACTGCAAATAACCTGTAAGAAATCACACCTTTCAAGCTTTAGTGTAGTGTCAAAAAATATTCACAATTGGGGCTGGGGAGATGGCTCAGGGGAATAGGTACTTCCCTGGCAAGCGCAAGGGCCTGAGTTCAATCCCCAATTCCGGAAAAAACAAACAAAAAAAATCACAATTAAAATGTCTCCCTCTTTTATCTCCATCTTCATGAGGCTAGATTTTCTTCTCACACTCACCCAATTACTGCAACAAATTGAATGCAGAACCATAAATAAGAACCTAGCTGTGGGGGTGGCCAGAGAGCTCAGCAGATTAAAACACTTAAGAGGGTTTGACCCCTGGGCCTGCTATGTGGGCCCCTTGCTGAGAAGTGATTGAGCCTGGGCGTGGTAGCATGTGCCTGTAATCCCCGTGCTTCGAAGGCTATAAACAGGAGGATCACTATGAGTCCGATCTATGTAGTGAAACCCTATACTAAATACCAAAAAGAACCCAGCTGTGTTCAATTAAGGTAAGCAATAGAGATTTACAAAAATGTAAAAAATGCTATTCTTTTCACTTGATTGGAAAGTTATTTTCAAAAAAAAAATGTTTATATTAGTACAGTATGCAATAAATTTGTTTTATAATGAATTATAAAGTAAATAATTTTAAAGCTCTAAGTTTTAGTTTCCATGATAGTAAACACTGATAGATATGACACACAAAGAAGACCTCTTTTGCATTTTTTTTTGATACAGGTTCTGACTATGCAGTTCAGACTCCTAGTGATCCTCCTATCTTAGTCTCCCTAGCACTAGGATTACATGTGTGTGCCACCACGCCCAGTTTTGGGGCTTGCATAGCCAGCTACTGAACTTGGGACCTTAGTGCTTAGACCACCCAGCCCTTTTGCATCATTTTTTAAGACTATAAAGGGATCCTGAGACCAAAAGGTTTAAGAAGTGCTACTTTAGAATACTGAGATGAGTTAAAAGGAGTAAGGAAAATTAATACTGTACATGGGTGCACTTCTAATAATTCCTTGCTTTACATCTGTCACTATTCGGAAAATTCTGCAACAGGACACAAGAACTTAGGTGACAGATGGTATAAAATAACAGAACTCAAAGTGAAGCCAAGGACCTCATAAGACAACAGTCAGAAAATGGAGATGTTTGTATCTCATTTGCATCAGATCTTACTACATGAAACATTTTTTATTTTGGTGGATGTCAACTTTATTTTTAAAGGTTCACAATAAACACAAATACTACCTAAGAATTACAAATTTAGTTACATTTCAGCTAAGAATGATGGTGCACTGGAAGGATGAGGCAGGAGTATCACAAGTGTCATCTTGTCTATGCAATTTAGCAACTAAGACCCTGCCTCAAAATAAAACAGAGGGGGAGCGTGAGCCTTGTACAAAGGCCCTGGTTTTAATCACCAGTATTAGCAGTAGGGTGTTCCAACATTCCTCTACATTAGATCTCTAAACTTCATAAGAATATTTTAAAAGCCTCAAAACATGTATTCCAAACAATTATTTTCAAAATAAACCAAGAGCTGGGTGTGGTAGCACAAGTACCCCCAGCACTGGGGAGGCTGAACCAGGACGATCACCTAAGTTAATTCAATGCCAGCCTGGGCTACGTAGTGAGCTCAAGATCAGGCTGAACTACATAGTGAAACTTTGTCTCAAAAAAAAAAAAAAAAAGCAAAATAGATCAAAATGTTTATTTCACTGTTATAAATAAAATTATTTTAAACAATGAAACATTACTTGAACAAGATATTACTTAAATAACTTTTTTCAAATAATTATGAAATTCAATTTCCATATGAAATTTACTCAATTATTATACATATGTACCACGTAACGGAAAGGTCTGCCGAATTTTAAAACCAAGAAACTTTTTACTTACTTTTCAATTGGAAGGACATGAGGTCCAGAGATGGAGTAACGATACAGAAAAGTCAGAAACTTCCTGAACGCATCAAAAAAAGGCCAGTGAGAAAGAAGACAGATGCATTTGTTAGTGTGAACTGTTTTGGAACCATCAGACTTCCCATCTGCCAATGACAAGCCTAATAGAAGTCTCTGTTTCTCTGTGAGATTTTCTTCAGGATATGGTTCAAAAAACTGAATAGCAGCACCATAGACCTGCAAAACAAGTAATACATTCAATAAATATACTTTGTATCATCTACTCAAAATCAATTAAATATTTAGTAGTTGCTTGCTATGAGGCAGGCAAGATACTAGGGACCAGAAACACTGGTGAATAGGCATCACTCTTGCTGTCCTGATGCATTTAACAACCAGCAGTAATAGTCTCATGTGTGTACAATGCTGAATAAAAAGTGTCTTAGATTGCTTTTCTTGTGTTACTTATTTACAACCAGAAATCAAATGCATGACCTTGTGCTTGCCAGGTAGGTGCAGCACTGGTGAGCTATAGCCCCAGCTTTAAGCTGTATTTTAAAAATAAAGAGTAAAACCAACTGTACCAATATTCTCTGTAAGAAAATGGTTGAAAATTATTTGGTAGAAAGAGACAGAATTTTAGATAAGGCAATACAGATTCCAACCTTTGGACAATTCATTGTTTTTCTAGACTTCAATTTCCAATGTATAAAATAAGAATGTTACAGATAGCATTTCCAAGGTTCCTCTGAAGAAGGCCCTGGGTTCAATCTGCTGCAGCACCACTGAAACTTCTAATTCTAAATCATGTTTAATAATAATCAAATATTTAATAATGTTACTTATATGTCTTTAATAATGTCTCCTGTATAGTTTCAAAACGTAAATAACTATGAAAAGTCATTTGATGATGAAAGTAATCTTTCATGGTATTCACAAAAAAAGTATTTGGAAGGATGGGTCAAATGAAAATTCTCTCTTCCTATGTCTCTAGATGTAATTATTTAAACTAAATGGAAGAAGTATGCATAATGGATTCAGTTTAACCAACTATTTTCTATTGTTGCTTGGACTATATATGTTAAAAGTTGTAATATACAAGAAATTTGTAGATACCATTTGCTGAAATACACAGTACCTTTTCTGCTGAGGCTCCAGTTAACACAAATGTAGAAAATACAGGCAGTGGGTATTTGCTATTTGGTGGCCAACATTCGATAGTTGCACCCATTGGTAAACAAAATAGGGGAACAGATTCTGGTAGTGAGAATGATTCATAATCCTCTTGAGGATATCTACAAATTAGACCTATAAAACAATGATATTAGGTTGACCAGCGCTTGAATTTAGGTGATCATAATGTGAATAAGATGCTTTATTATTTTACACATTTGGAAAGCCAAAACATTGTAAATATGTTCGTCAAATAATTATGAATTTAGGGCTCATAGATTTTAATCTTCAAAAATTATAATTATTTGTATTAATTGCTTAATATTTATCAAGTTTCATCCAAAGGCTAGGTTAAGGCTAACAAGACAAAGAGAACTTTCTAAAAACATACACATATACTCCTAAAAATTCAGTTTATGGTCATACTATCTTAAAGATTATTTTTAAAAAATTTAATATGGTTATTTGTATATAGCCACCTTATCAGCTCTCAGTAACTTTTCCCTCAAAAGGATTTATACAGTAAAATACATCTGTATACATGTAAGTTTGAGGGCAAAAATCAGGAAATTACTCATAAAACTAGCAGTTATATTTTTAAAATGTCTTCACAACAGTATCAACACAAACTCAGTTTCGAAATAACCCTAGATTATATGAAGAAAGAATTTCAAGAGATCTGTTATTTCATGTTAGCTAAGTAAGTCTTAAAAACAGTCTAGTGGGTATGGTGGCAGAAGCTTGTGATCCTGGAGCTCGGGAGGCTGAGGCAGCAAGATCACTGGGAGTTTGAAGCCACTCTGAGGCTACACAATGATAAGCTCTCTGACCTTGAAAGCTTTATGGGTAAGTGGAAAATTATTACTACACTGGGACACAAAAACTAATTGGGAATAAGAATGGTTAGTTCCACTACTACTACAACTAATACTACTTATACTACTACCTTTTTGATTTTGAACAAGTCTCCAGTGTTCTCATTTGAGATGAACTAAGGTACAAGGCAGGTTTTATTCTGAGGTATGTGTTGTGAGATACTGAGAATTAAACGGCAGGGTTTTCTACCAATGAGCTATACATTTCCAGTCCTTTTTTTTTTTTTAAATTTGTGTGTGTGTGTGTGTGTGTGTGTGTGTGTGTG